>JABCKD010000577.1:0-60205 GCA_013186415.1 Fusarium sp. NRRL 66088 | reverse complement strand
CTTTGCACGACACCACCGGATATCTCCAACAGCACACCAAGTAACGCCATGTGTTTCTCAAAATCCACTGACAAGCTTCTATTTCTGGGATCCAGAAGATGTGGGCTCGCCCGTTTCTGTATCAGCTTCCACGCCTGACAAATCGCCAGATGGCTTCATCTTGTTAACACCGTCAAACTTCTTGTACTTGAGCGAATCAAGATCCACATCATTGAACTGTCTCACCTGCGGACCTGTTAGCTCTTTGACACGTTGTTGACAGTTTGTACGTGCAGGTACTTACACTAATTCCGTAATAAGGCTTATCAGGCTTGAATCTCTTGAAATCAATACCGATGCTTGCACCGCACTTTGGACAAAACATGTGGTCGCGCGACTTGGTGTTGAACTCATAGCGCGACACACGTGCTTCCGAGTCGTGGTGCCATGTCACCTTTGGGTGAAACGGGTCTTGGCAAGTTAGTCTTGCATGAGAATCTGGGACTGAAGACTTACAAACGAGGAGATAACCTCCACGACGACAGATGGAACAGTTGCAGTGAAGGACTTCGTGCTCGGGTAGGGGTGGTGAGAGCGTCACTGAGAGGCTGATGTAGCCGCAGTGGCAGCCTGCCTCGTACGTCGCCTCGGCCTTGGGTTCTTCGGTCGCCATGATGATAATTGTTGCAAAGGAAGCAAGAATAAGAATAGTCAAGTTTAGAAATTGTCAAAATGACTGGGCGGATGGTTAATAACTTCCACCTTGGGGTTTTTAAATAGATCTCCAGCTTCCTATTTGGGACTCCGATACTCCGAAACTCGTGGGGAGTTTCACCGACTGGGTCTCACTAGATAAGAGGGGGAATTAAAAGGATGGAGATCCTAGCGAAAAACGGATATAGATGCTCTTCTCCCGCACGACTTGAGAAGTCGTTGGCCTTGTCCTTATAAGTGCAATCCATCGGATACCATCTCCGAGTCTGGAATGGCTTCCCGATCACAGAACCGAGGCGATGAGCTGTGTTCCGAGATGACTCTGGATGCAACAGTCGTCGAGGGTAGCTTATCAATTCGCTACTCTAGGGGAATCCTTGGATTTATTTTCAACGCTCATCATGTCTTAAACACGAAATAGGGAACCTGCAGTGATTGCAGGACTGATCGCTAAAGGCAATCTGGCCACCCTAGACAACGTCGCGATTTCGAACTTGAGGGCAGCGACAATAGGAAGGCAATCAAGATTGAGAACTGAATGTGTTGGCGTAATTTTACCAGTTGTTTTCAGGCTGTTGAGATTCTCTCATCCATTCTTTGCCATCTTCCTTCACTCCGCCTGTCTTTCTCAGCATCATAGACTGCCAGCCGCCATCTCACCACGGAAACATCCTCAGAGAAACTAGAGAGGATCGGAATGGGGTTCTGCGGCAGCGTCTGGACCGATGCGAACTCTTTAGCCAACTAGTCTGCTTCATGCATGAAACGAGAGGACGATGGCCCTGCTAGATCGATAACCAACGAGTATCATATCCATCGGCTCGTGAACGATGCTGTCAATTAGAGTTCCAGACACGCCGCCAGCTTTCGCATCCCTCCATGTCGCGGTTTTCTCAAGAAGAGCGACGTAGACTGGTCAAAGACCCTGCAGCGAATACATGCTTCAGCCTGCGGAATTTCCCTCTTCATATCGACTAGATGGAAGAGCTGCGTATGTCGATCGAACTATACGCAAAGACGATGGTAGAGGGCCTGGCGATTTTTGCTCTGGATTGCGAGGGTTGATGCCAACGACGTCCCAGCACGTTTGATGGACAAGATTGCCAAAACCAGAGGCAAGCTCGACGAAAGGGTCCAAAGCGACGACTGTTGCTATTACCGATATACGCAGTTTCAAGGCCAATGTTTGATGAAAGTAAAAACTGATCTACCCCTGGATCGATGACTGGAGCAAGAGAGGAAAGCCTCTCTCCATGTGGCACTATTGCCTTGGCGAGATATACTGCGAGAGTAAAGAGGTTCAATTTGAACTAAAATTCCCTTCCCATCCGCTTTAACAAAGGAACATTCTGGTACACTCCTATTGAGTTTGTTGCATCGACATCGCTCAAGGCTGGGTATTCCCGTCTTCCTCGTCGCTCCCGCTATCCGAGCTAACCTCGCCCTCTGCAGTCTCATATTCCTCCTCATCACTGTCGCCATCAGAATCCGCATCCTCTCCAGAACTTTCATAATCCAACTCAAGACGTTGAACCTCTGCAAATTCTCGTCGTGGCGTGTAATAGGACGGGAGGTCCCAGGCCGAGCTTTGTGTCAGTTCTCGCAACTCGATGTAATCCTCTATGCTCTCGATGACAGCATCCAACTCTCCCTCCTGCACCTGCCTAGCAAGAATCCGATACCACTTGTCAAGGCCACTTGTCCATTTTTGCTTCTCCTCGACCAGAGTTTGTAGCAGGGAGAATGCAGTGGTGGTGTCTTCATGTGATAATGCGTGCAGGACTTGCTCGAGGTGGCTGATATCTTGCTCTGCCGTCCTATTGCGAATGCCTTCGTATAGGTCTACAAATGCTTGCTGCTCATCAAAAGAGGGCCGTCGCCAGTGACCCAGGTGAGATAGAGATTCAAAAATGACGTACTGAAAGATATCCCACGGTGTATTCTCGTTAATATCGACGTGATTGAGCCCGATACCCGATAAACTCAAACTATGGAGGAACTGCAACATATGTAGGTTGAAATGTGCTGCAGCATGGTGGAGAATGGAGCATCCTCTGTCATCAATGGTCTGCAAAGAAGCCCCTTCGTTTACAAGAAAGCGGACAGCAGAGAGTTTGTTGTTCATCGCTGCCACCACTACCGGGGTTCGCCCCAAGCAATTTCGCGATTCAATGTCGGCGCCCTGGTGCTTGAGAAGAAGTTGTAGATTCTTTTGCATGACTGATCCATCTTGAATGTGGTTCATTGTGAGAAAATGTAGTGGCGTGTTCCCATCGACGTTGCGGGTTGCCATCTGGGCGCCTAAAGCAAGCAGCAGCTGGACTGCCTGAAATTGATCATGGATGAAAGCCCAATGCAGTGCCGTATTACCAACCCGGTCTTTCGCTTCCAAGGCCCCTTTGAATCGAGATAAGATGCGGATGCACTCTAATTGGCCATTTTGTGTAGCTATCATGAGCGGTGTCTCATCCAGGCGGGTTCGGAGGCTAACATCGGCGCCCATGGCAATCAGAAGCTCGACAACCTCCTTCGCATCTTCTAGATGATGTAGTGCAAGATGGAGAGGTGTGTATCCAAGGGCGCTGTATTCATTGGCAGTCCAGGGTTCGTCTTGAAGTGCCTGGCGTATCAGGGATATGTCGAGGTGTTGCTGGATAGCTTGGCAAACACGCGTTTCGCACTCAGTTTCATCCATTGAAAACGAGATTAAATTTAGTAAAAATCTAAGCTCGTTTGTCAAATTTCGACGGGTTGATAGTTCATTTTGGGCGAGACACATTACACTCCTGTAAAGGAATTAGTCTGGGGTTGCCAATAGGAATAGGAGTTTTACTGCGGAAAGTCTTGCCCTGGCAAGAGTTGCTTCCATAGATATAGAAGAAACTCTAAAATATCGAAGGACTCAATTTTGATAAGAAACTGGCCAGAGTCTGCATTAATTGATGATTATTTCGGATGCTCTTTGGTTTGTAGCTCACCTCAATAATACTACCAATCATCTCTGTTTCGTCATCTGGATAGAGACATACGGTCCCATTCTCAATTGCCTTTTTAAAATTCTCTGAGGCGTAGGCCATCATGGCCATAACTGGATCATTCCGTGGCAGCACTCTTTTTGGGCGGAGAGCGACACGTAGCCCTGTTGCGTTGTGATATGAGGCTCCGAACGACACCAGACCTTCCCATAGCCATGCCGGCGAGTAGTACCTCAGCTCGAAAACAGTATCGTTGGTTGAACTGCAGTTTTCATCATTGCAAGCTGTTTGCTGAGCTCCATGGGCTGACCTGTAATCAACAAGTAATGATCCAAGGAAAGGGATTGCCCAGTTTGTTCTGCGACTTTTTCTCCGACTGGGGTGACACCTGCATCGGCAGAGATGTGAGCATCTGGTTCTTCTCAAGGGAGTAATTTGCTGTAATCGAGTGGTAGTGATGTGGGCTGATGATCCGCTCTCATCGCGAGGAGTAAGCTGAGCTGAACCGTGTTCAGACTCAGACTCAGACTCGGGGCCTTCCGTTTCTTTATCCTCTGAAGGATCACTAGAATCGATGAGCAAGGGTGCTTCTGGCGGTCTGTGACTTGACATGTGTATCGTAAACATCTCGAGTCGATGTTGAAGTGCGTTGACTCTGTTCCGGGTTAGCTGACATCTACATCCAGATTCAACACTTACTGTTCACAGACAAGGTTCCTGCTTTGAGAAGAAAGAGCGAAATGAAGGTTCATCTTGGCGTCCATGGCCTTTTCACGCAGCTTCTGTAACTTGTCGCTCTGCATAATCCACTTCCTCTTCTTGGCCTTGACGGTATTGTCTGTCGACTCCTTCGCACAATGCTCTAGGAAGCGTTGAAGCTCATTGTTGATCTCTTCGAGTCGCTGAGCAGTGCGTCTGAGTAGCATCTCTCCTGTCGTGCTAGATGCTGGGCCCGACCCCCAGATGCCGATTCCGTTCTGGACATCGTTGAGCATGGCCGTTATGAGGCTGATCTGCAAAAACGTAAGCACCCATGCCTGAGTTGACCGAAAGGAGTGACTTGCATCTTGCTTGAGCTCTTGGAACTCATGCTGGATTTCGGGAATCTCGTGGACAAGTCTGACGATATGTCGACCCGCGCCAATAGCTTGGCCAAGGGCCACCGAGCTGGCAACGGCCCCCAGGATTTCCATGGGAATGGGGGAGGCCACGTAGTTTGTGTAGCTGACGAAAGTACTCGCAGAGAGAAAGGAGGGGAAAGAAATCAGGCTCTGAGGGAAGATCTTAAGGTCGAGTGAATCAGGCTGGCGGCATAGTGAGGCGGACAGGGCTGATTCAACCTACAACCGCCAACATGCATGCTGCATGCTGCGCCTCCTCACCTCTGTGGCTAGAAATCATGACCTTTGTGTGGTTGATTTCAAGGCTTCGAGAATGACCTTGGCACGCAGTGTGCATTATAATTCGCACACCAAGGCAAACAACGGGCTATAACACAACTACTTATTGCAATTTAATTCAGAAAAATAGATAACAGGCGTTATCTAACTCTTGTGATATTACTTTATCTATTTTTATGTATTTAAATTACTCTCTTTGGGGTTATTCTAGAGGAGGAATATAGAGATAATCGTGGTGTAAGCAGCTTTGGTGTGTGGGTTAATTTGCACACCGCGTGCTTGGGTGTTGTACCGCATACCTGACGTGGCGATTCCTTCAAAACTGCGAATGGGGATCCTCTATCAATGCCATGAGGGCTGCAACCGTAAGCAGATTGTCATTTGAAATGCATGAATTACAATAAATCCTTTGCCCGGATTGTTAGAGAGCCTCGGGCACCTATTTTACTGATGGGATGAGCGTGGGCATGGAAGATATCAGGTAGCTCTGGAGCCCAGTCTCGCTCTTCTTCTTTTATCCCTTAGATCACCGCGACATAGCTTGACAACCCTGCTCCATCTCAAGCAACATTCTCTTGCCACCATGGTCAACGTCATTGGCATCCTCGGAGCCGTCGCGAGCGTCTTCACAATTCTCGACAGCATCTTCAACAATGTGCCTAAAGGCCGCAACTCCTTAGTCTCCATCCGTGCAGCCCTCGACAAAAAAGATGGAAGCGGTACGATGGGAGGAAAGATAGGTTTGATCCGGACGTGGAACAATAACCGCGACAAACTGGGGGAGGCGTCTAACCGGAAGATCGGCACTGGGGACTTGATCGAGGTGCAGGTCTCCCAGAAGAACGGCCAACAGGCTACCTACGTCTCTCTACATGCGAGTAACGATGCTGTCTGTATTGCCTATGTCGTTATTACTTGGGTTGGAGGCGAGAGGTACGCCTGGCTGGGTGATTTTGGCCGAGTTTGTGGGCTCCCATGGTATCCAAGCAACGTCTATGTAAGTGAAGCTGAACTATCCAAGAAAATCGACATCTAACTCTTCTACCTAAAGGTTGATAACGGAAAACAGTAAGTCTTTGTTCTGCTCCTTCTTAACACAGAAGCCCATCACAAGCTAACAATCACTCACAGCCAACCCACTTGCACATGGATCGACAGCGACGGTACTAACGGGCTCTTTGCCAAGTCCATCAGCATTCACTTCCCAACCTTTGCTCACGAACCTAACAAACCATACTCGAAAGATCCCAAGAGCTACTGTGGCATCCAGGGCTTGTTGGGATATCAAGACCTCCAAATGACACGACCTGTGCCTGTCCCCAACAACCGCAAGAGAGCCATCGGTCCTCAACGCCGAAGCGCATCAGACACGCGGGTAGTCGTTACTAAGGAGGCTGGATATAACACTACTGAGCTATGCGCTTCTGAGACTTCCTGGGGTCCTGACTTTGTCTCCCTTGATGAAGGCCTCTACTGTGACATGGACAACCGTGAGTTGTTGCCAGTTTGCCACGAGGACAAGGACGTTGTTCCATGCTTTGATGCCGAGGCTATGAAGGTTGAGTACGGTGACAAGGTTGAAAGGGATGTGATTCCTCGATCGAAGGAGTTTACTGAGATTATTCAGTGGTAGGGTGGAATTTGTCCATCGCGAGGTCACATTGGCCACCACACTCATTTCTTGTAAATCAAGCGATTAAAATTGATACTGTATGAGGAGATATATGAAGGGAAGTATTTGTAACGAGTACTTATATAGGAATAAACCACGCACTCTGCCTTGTCAACTTTCACGAACCCAATCGGAGTTGAACCCAACACCCAGCGACTCGGTAGCCTTGTAGAGGGCCTCAATCTCAGATGAATAATCGTCCACCGTTGGTTTGCGCTGGACTGTCCCCTTTCCTGCTCTTCGCATAGGCTTGTCAGCGGATGTTAAGATGATCATGTCGTGATGAATCCTGCGACTCAGAGAAATTGGCTTGTTTGCAGCTTCAACTGACGGCCAGATTGAATCGAGCAACTTCTTCTTATCCTCTTCGCTTGTCGGAGGATGAACAGCCTCGACCAATAGACCTGATCGAGGGTACCCAGTTCCAATGACCAGTGCTGCGCGCACGACAGGGTTGGAATTAATCATGTTCTCCATCTCGATCGGGTTCAATTTTGCTCCGCTAGAGAACACAATAACATCATCAGTACGTCCCCGATACAACCATAGATTCTCCTTGGTCGGGTGCTTTGAGTAAAGGTCCTTCATAGGCCACTCGTCCAGATGAGGAAATGTCTGAAAAATGGACTGGTACAGGTCGAGCTTTGGATCCCTAACGATAAAGTGCTCATACAAGCCTTCCGATATTTGACGAAACTCTGAACCGATTAGATGGCTGATGCCGATGTACTGCCAATCTTCCTTGTCGAGGAGATAGCAGAGGAGAGGACCACCTTCGGTCGTTCCAACACAGTTGAGTAGCCTTGTCTTGGTGATGATGACGTCTCCTACTGCCTTGGGAAGGGAGCCTCCTCCGAAGATGACTTGGTCCAAACGGCCGAGGTTGTCCACATACGTGGGGTTTTTGACTAGATCGCTTAGAATGAAAGGGGCTTGAACACTTCTTTGCACGTTGCCGTGGATATGGACCGCGTTGGCAGTCTCGGCTGAAAAGGGGAATGGCCCGAGGACTACGGTGTAGCCGGCATAGATGCACGCGGGAAGAAGTATCCAGAGACCGGCGCAGTGGCAGAGGGGGAAGGCCAGGTAGACGCGACACCCAGCGCACATGGAGAGGTACGTGTCTGGATAGCCTAGGGACGATAGTTCTATGCCTGCGTCTAGTGTGGCGATTGTTCCATGTGTTTGGATGAGAGGCTTTGGCATGCCGGTTGAGCCGGAAGTGTGAAGCACAACGAACGGGTCTGACCTCGCCTCCTCAAAGGTCTTGGTGTAGGGGTACAGCTCAACAGGTCCGTCTTCTAGCCAATGCTGCAACGTAGGCATTTCTAGAACACCCATACGACGTGTCTCGACGAGCTTTCCCACAATAGGTAAAGGAAACTTGGGAGGGACCAGAAACGTGTTGCAATCCGTCTCCTTCAGGAGGAACAGACTAGCTTCGAGGGTGTTTTGCGGCGAGAGGAAATGAATCTTGTACCCCGTCTTGACACAAGCGAGGGTGAGGATGGCATAGACAACATCTTGAGGACCAATGAAGGCAAGAGTTGGAAAGTTTTGGCCACGGCCGAGATGTTTCTCGATATACCAGGCGCATTTGTTGACAGCCCGGGCAAATGTTTTGGCGTTTATGTCTTGGAATCCGTCGGCGGGGTTGTTAGTCTTTGTGATGGAGTAGATGACTCGGTCTGGATCAGATATGGCGATTTCGTCGACGAGGGAGGGTACAAGACGCCTTCCATATTTTGTTTGTGTCATGGCTAAAGGTTGATAGTGAAACCTGGGGAATGAGCATACAATAGTTCTTGTTTCGCCACGACTGTCGATGAGGAGCAAATAGAGAATCTAAGGGCGAAGCAACCACTGGAACGGAGCACAACTTCTAATTTATATCTCTATAAATCTATGTGTTTGCGTTTAAGCCCAATGAGGCGTTTCAAGCCGCTCTTCCGAATCTTGATCTGACATGCATCCCGATAGACAAAGACGGTTACAAGTTGCGGCTACGATTGCGTAGTCCCTGCTCTACAAGGCAGTGGGTGTGATTGAGCGGCCCGAGAGGCTAGAAGCGAGCAGTTGTTGTCAAAAAGGAGGGATTAAAGCCTCTGTACCTAACTATTGGTGCGGCACCTGTTTTTTGGTGCAGTGGTTTATCCGACAGTTGTCAGCTTACCTTAAACTCAGCGGCGCGTGGGACTTATTTTGGGGAAGTGCTGCTGATCTTTTCACTGTCTCGATTAAGGATTCAAAAGGAAAAGTGTCTTGTGGCAATGCTACTCTGTATGGAGGTGTGGTAAGTAACTGCTTGATAGAGTGTCTCAGGTGGTATTGTAGGTACAGGGATGGTCTATCTAAATAGTCTTCACGCTGCGTCGTCACCAGACATGGTATCTTCCAGGAGCCACGTCGTTCATTCGTAATGCTAGCTCAACTACTCTTCTGGGAACCCAGGCATCGTTGAAGGAATAGCCTTGACTGGCCATTTATAGTTCCTCTCGTAACGAGTGCTAAACGACCACTTTCCAGACCCGACAACCTCGGTCTTGGGACCCTCGGGTGCCGGGAGGATGACCTCCATTGTGGTGGTTGGTGGAACGACCACGTCAACCTGAAGATTGAATGCGTCCTTTTCACCCTCAATCTCTTTCAGGTTCCAGGAGCTTGAGACTATACCGTATGGTGTCAGATGCTGCGCAGACGCCCACTTAAACTCGCCTCCGATCTCTGGTTGCACTCTGGTCTTCTTCCAACCTGACTCCAACTGTTGGAGACCGGCCAGGCGCTCGACCATAAACTTGGCCACTGCGCCATAGGCGTAGTGGTTGAAACTAGTCATCTCGCCTGGGTTGATGGTGCCATCGGGCAACATGCTGTCCCATCGCTCCCACATGGTTGTGGCGCCCATGGAGATGGTGTACAGCCATGAAGGACATGTCTCGTTTAGGAGCATCGAGTAAGCGACGTCACTGTGGCCGGTTCTTGTGAGGGCTTCGCAGATAAAGGGTGTTCCAGCGAATCCAGTACCGACGCAGAAACCATTGCGTCGGACAATATCGACCAGACGCTCACCAGCACGGGCGAGCTGATGAGACTCAAGTAGATCGAAACAGATGGCAAGACAGTAAGAAGTCTGGCACTCTGACAGGATACGGCCACTGGGCGTCACGTACTCGCCCCTGAACTCGGCACGAGCGCTGGCAGCTTCAGACTTGTACCGCGCAGCATCCTCAGTTCGGCCTAGGATCTCTGCGACGCGGGCTACCAAGTCGAGACTGCGGACGAGGAAGGCGTCAGCGACTAGATGGGGGTTTGCCTGAGCTTTGTGAGGGGCATCAGGGGGTGCTGTGGGATCAAGCCAATCCTATAAACAGTTAATTCTGATACATCAATCTGGGGGAAGTAAATTCTTACAGCAAGCTGGGCCGAGTTGGAGTCCCAAAGGTGAGTAGCCCCAGTCTTGTTTCTGGGGATAACCTTCAGCCACGTCTCCATGGACTCAAACTGATCCGCCAAGACAGTCGGGTCTGCTGTCTCCTCCCACAAAGCCCAGGGAGCAAGGACAGTGACATCATGCCAAATGGCACACGGCCACGGGTTCCCCCAGAACTTGTTGTAGCTGAGGATGTTGGGTGTCACCATGGGAGGAATGCCCTTTTGCTTCTTCTGGTCTGCCCACACGTCTTGTAGCCAGTCTCGAAGGATAGAGGTGCATCCGTAGACAAAGGTTGCTGTGGGGGCGAAGAGAGCGAGGTCGCCGGTCCAGCCAAGACGTTCATCACGCTGGGGACAGTCTGTTGGGATAGAGACAAAGTTGCCTCTCATACCCCAGCGGACGTTGCTAAAGAGTCGGTTGAGCTTGTCGTCTGAGCATGCAAAAGTGCCCTGTTCCTCCATGTCCGTGTTACAGACAACAGCTTCTAGCGCATCCAACAAGTTATTCTCTGTCAAAGGCCAGTTATCGACCTGAGCGTATCGGAAGCCGTGAAAGGTAAATCGAGGCTCATACGACTCGCCCTTCTCATCACCCTTAAGAGTGTAGACATCCTGAGCTTGGGCAAAGCGAAGAGGCCTAATTCCTAGTTCCTCCTTTTCCATGACTTCAGCGTGAGTGATGGTGACTGAATGACCGCGAGGTCCCTTGACGGACTTTATACGGATGTATCCGACTAGGTTCTGTCCAAAATCGAGGACAGTCTTGCCGGATGGTGTTGTGATGACCTTGATGGGCTTGAGAGTCTCGATTCTGCGTACTGGCTCGGAGAAACCGGCAGTGAGAGCAACAGACTCGGAAATCGGGGGAAGAATGTCGACGGCCTTCCATTCTCCAGAAGTAACGCATGGACTCGACCAGCCAGGAATCTCTGTAGTCGCATCGTACTTTTCTCCATCGTAAATCTCTGCCAGCTTGATAGGCCCTCGTGTGGCTGTCCAAGTGTCATCCGTCACGACGGTATAAGTGTTGCCGTCTTGGAGCTGGACTTCAAGCTGTGCTTGGAAGGCAGTGCGAGATCCCCAGATGTTGCGTTGGCCGCCTTCGAATCCGAGTCGGCCCTTATACCAGCCTTCAGCGACATGTACACCGAGACAGTTCTCCCCTGAAGAGAGGAGTCCGGTGACATCGTAGGTCTGGTAGTTCAATTGCGAATCGTAGCAGTTCCATCCAGGAGCCAAGAAATAATCGCCGACTCGCTTTCCATTGAGCTCGGCTTCGTAGATTCCTTGGGCTGTGATGTAGAGTCTTGCTGATTGAACATCTGCTTCCACCTTGAACTCTTTTCGGAACAGGTCTGCAGGTTGTGGCTTGTCGGTGTTGTCGTCTGACCATGGTGCTGAGATGAGCTTGCTGCTCCATTCTTTTCTGTCAAAGAGGCCAGCCTCCAGAGTCGCAGGTTCACTCCATTCTGTTGACTCTGATTGTCCCTTTCCTCGAGCTCTGACTCGAACTGTATAGATGTCACGAGATTGAATAGACTCATCGTGAGGCCAAGCTACCAGCTGCGAGTCGGGAGACGTCCTCTTGACAGAGCAAACCTCTGCAGTCTCCCCTCGAGTGACCTTGCTCAGCTGAAGCTCATACTCTTCCTGCGTAAAGTTCTCGGGTGCATTTTCGAATCGCCACGAGATACGAGGCTTCGTCTCGTGCACGCCTAGAGTGTTTTCCGGACGATAATGCTCGAAACGAACATCGACGACCTTGAGGGTGGACATGGTGAAGCGGGGTTACATTGACTGGCACTTGAAGTCCAGGAGGGGGATAGTTTGGACGACCTCGGGATATATTTTCTAGATGTTGCTTTTTAGCCTGATGTTTTACCTTGCTCTATTATGCAAAGTGTTGTACCTTGTTGTATCGGCTGAATCAAGACCGAAATTATCGTGTTAAGAACGATTAATGTAGTGTCATGGTCTGAGAATCAAGGTCAACCCCTCATGTTAGGGTCGGCCTATGATGGCCCGAAACGGCGACCTTCTGAGACAGTAGCCAATCGCCCATTATTCGGAACGAGCAGTGGATCCAGGGTTACAAACGTCTCCATCCTTGTCCCCAGTTGCTTGGGATCTGCGTACGCTTCACATTGCCTCATACGGCAATGTATGGTCAGATGAGGTTGTCTTTGGTGGATCATGGTTAAACCACGGGACGGATTAGAAGCTGATAAACACCGCAGGATCACGCACTATTGAGAGGATGCACAAGCCAGACAGAAGATGACCTCTTGTTCGGTCGAGATGGGCGCGAACGTGGGTTCTTGTATCTGCCGTTCCGCTTCGTCTCCACCAAGCTAACCATGGTGAATCGCGCTGTTTCGGTAGATTGACATACCGACCAAACGTTGATACAGCGATCTTCATTTCCTCAACCGCTCCGAGAGTGATTGCCGATGCTATACCCATGTAAAGAGTCACCTCGGCCCCGCGTGTCTCCCCGCCCTGTCTCTTCAGTCTGGGGAACATGACTCGCGGAAGTATACCCAATTCAATGGAAACCTGGGGTTATACCTGGGGTATTGTCCAGAAACAGCAAAGAGTTGAGCTCTGTTCCAAGAACTGCCAAGGTTTTGGGCGGTGGTTTAGGCATAGGAAGAGCACGTAACGGAAGAGCATCGCCGAGGTTGAGGGTGTATATACGGAGGATATATGTGTACTATTCCCACACGTTGATAGAGCGGATTTAATTGAGTAAGAACCATCCGTGATAACAGCCACAATGGCTCGTGAGAGTATCGAGGCCAAGCCCGACATCAGTCAGCACGATAACCCGGCTGACAATGAACATGGCATTACTCGTAAGGACCTCGCTTTAGATGCTGCCTCCAAGGGTCAGGGCATCTCTGGCTACGAGACGCTGTCCCTTTGGGAGACCGTCAAGGCCTTCAAGGTCAACGCCGCCATCTGCTTTGCCGTCACCTTTAGTGCTGCCACTGATGGCTACCAAATCGGGTACTTACAAGTCTTCCAAACCTAATATCCAGCCCTGTTGACCTGCGCAGCATCAATGGAAACATCATCGCCAACCCTGGCTTTGTCCACCAATTCGCCACAAAGCTCAACGATGCCGGCGAGCCCTTCCTCGCCTCCGACATCCTAGCCGGATGGAGCTCAATCATGTCTGTCGGCCAGATTATCGGCATGACCCATCTGACCTTTGTGTCGGACCGCTTCGGACGCAAGGTTGCCATGTATTGGTACTGGTTCATCCTCGCCTGCAGTGTTCTATGTGAGAGCTTGGCACGAAGATGGGAGGTATGGCTTATTGCTAAGCTACTTGCCGGAATTGGCGTTGGATGTTTGCAGTCTACTATTCCGACTTATATCTCTGAAGTCGCGCCTGTCCGAATCCGTGGTGGTTTACTCATGAGTTACAGTCTTTGGTTCACGGTGGGCCAGTTCATGGCGCCTGTTGCGTTGCAAGTCCTCTCCGAGACCGACCGTCACGACTGGCTCACACCAATTTACACGCAATGGGCTCAGATAGGTCTCATGATTATAATCTACCTCGTTGTTCCGGAATCACCTGCCTGGTGCGTCAGTCGAGGCAAGCATGAACAGGCCAAGAGGTCCCTTCGAATCCTTCACCACGGCGTCAAGGACTATGATGTTGATCAGCAGTTTCAACTCTTATCCATGGCCATTGACCATGAGCGTACCGTCGCTGCCGATCAGCGTCGTGAAAAGTGGTATGCCATCTTCCAAGGCACCGATGGACTACGCACCCTGATTGCGCTGTGGACATTGCTTACCCAGCAATTCATTGGTCTCACTCTCTTTGGGACATTCGGAAGCTACTTTTTCCAACAAGCTGGTATATCTGATCCCTTCAAGTACACCTGCATTACCTCGGGCATCAATGTCGCTGCTGGTATCGGCTTGATCTTTGCTGCGGATTGGGTTGGTCGTCGCAGGCTTTCCTGCAGCGGCACAACTCTTTCTTGGGTTTCAACTACTGCCATTGGCATCCTCGGAGTTGTGCCGCAGGTTTCTGCCACCAACTATCTCATGGTTGTCTTTGCAGTCCTTTGGAGTAAGTCATAATGTTTCCAAGATTGACCCTCACTCACTAATTGTTAGACCTTGGAATGGTTTCCAACGGGGCTACCGGCTGGGGCTTTATCGGTGAAATCTCATCTCAGCGCTTGAGACCCTATACAGCTGGTTTCGGTGCCGCATCGACGTGTGTTGCCGGCGTGGTCATGAACGTCCTCACTCCTTACATGGTCAACACCAACCAGTGGAACTGGGGTCTGAAGACGGGCTGGTTCTACGCAGGACTTGGTCTACCTTTTACAGTCGCCATGTGGTTCTTGATCCCAGAGACTGCCAGGTTTGTTCGGTCCGTCTTCTTATTGATCTGGCTCTAATTTTTATATAGTCGCTCACCTGCCGAGTTGGACGAGTTGTTTGAGAGAAAGGTTCGCCCTTGGCGATTCCACAAGACGGAGACGGCCACTCAGCGCATTGTCAAGGTTGATGGGGGTGATGAATGAGGCAATCTTCAAACAGCGACATGATTTCTCAAGTATGATACTCCTTACTATGTTGATTAGGAGATAGGATCAATGCTGGGGAAAGAAAGGGCCCGGAATCATTTTCCCTTTCTTCTAGGCCTTATCTATCGATAATTTGCTGTATCTATCTCAAATATGCCCATCAATCGAACCTGTCCTTGATCTGTTCCGTCTCTGCTTCACGGCCAACTCCCAACAACCGTTGCCCCTTTCTCGTCAGATGCGTAATCCCATATCGGAGTCGCTCGCCTCTCATGATCTTGGTGATATCCATTGCGTCCATACTTCCAACTTTGGGCAGTAACTCGAGGAACTTGGAGTCCCGCACGGCTGTCGAAGCATAGCCAAGAATCTCGGGGCCGTCGGCAAGGTGGGCAAAGACCACACTGAGCACGCCACCGCACAGAAGCATAATGCATGAAACGAAGTAAAGGGTGATCCAGGGCTTAGATATGGTGTATTTCTGAACCAGTCTGCTCACTTGGGCTGGTACCGTTACGTTTTCTGGGAAGAATTGCTTGCCATCGACCGTGCCTAGCGTCCCCAGATCGGTCTGCGAGAGGACGAGATATGTATTGAACAATTGGGATAACCGGCGACTGAACAAGACATCATCAAGTTTCTCGAATTCGCCAATGGTGATGGCCTTGGTGGCGTGCCCTGACTTGGAGTCGATCAGATACCTGATGGAGAGGTCTGCCCTTGCAGCAGGGGTTGTCCCCGCTGCTTTTGGTAGTCCCCAAGAGACCCAGTGCAATGTGGAGGGAAATGATAGCATTGTTATATCCTCAGGCGCATGCCGACGGCGGGAAGGGCGCTGAGCGACGACGGTGCAGTTCTGCGGGGTTGTAGGCGAGCGGGAGCAGGACACTTGTGACTCGATGTATTTCTGCTTCATCTCACATTGAGCCGTAACCGAATAGGGCCAATCTTCTTCAACCTGGCCTCCCGGCATGATTTCGGCGTCGACAAAGAGGGTTCCCGGCCTCGACTCGATCCCTGTCTCATTCTCGAAAATGAAGGGCCGCTTGAACGCAGTTGTATGAGGGCGACCCCAGTCAAATCTCTCAGACAAGAGTGTAGTGTTAAGCCAGAAGGGATCCGCGAATCGATCAACACCAAAGTTCCATGCCGTGGTGGTGCCGCTCCAGTCACTAACCCCGTAGATGGTTCCGTTCTGGTAGGTGACGTTGTCCCATTCATAAGAGTTTTCCAGAAGAGTGATGTTGTATTTAGAGCCCCACGTTTTGCTTTGCTGCTTGGAGCATTTGAGTTGAAGGTAGCTGGTCTGCATAGAAAAGGTCGAGTTGCCCATAGACACATTGGCGACCGGATATCCTGCGAACGATGAGAAGTATTTCAGATCTGGACTCCAGGACATTTGGCTCCAGTTATGATGATGATTACTTTCTTCCGAGAGGAAAGGGATCTTGACATTTCCCCAGAGATCCATGCCGTCTGTCTTGACCGTTAGCGGGGCTAGCAGTAACGCACTGTACCAGTTTCCCAGATATCTGATCATTTCATCAGGACCAGTGAGCCCCCCTTCATTCGTTAGCTCTGGCTGGGCAAGAATGGAGGCAGCGTCCGAATCAAAGTGAACAATGGTTGAGTTCTGCACGACAGGCTCCAGATGTGAGCTTAGAATACGCAACAGGGACTGGCCGCCCAGAGGTGAAAAGATCCATATGAAGAGCAGCCCAGCTGCCAGAGGGTTCACGAAGCAGAGCTTGACATGGGTCAGGACGGTTGAGCCTACTGTTTGGCTTCCCAGGAGTTGCTCCAGCGTGCCAAGGGTGACTCCCTGCTCGAGTTTCCACCGTGCAACCTCGTATACGAAACGGCCGACCGTGGAAGCAAAGACTATGGGGAACAGTGTGCCGAGCTAATGAGAACTGTTAACCACCTTTGTTCTTTGGAGGTTGAAAGGGTCGCATACTACGGTGGTTGCGTTGTTCCATTTTGCAAAAGAAGTTTCGCTGGCTTCTGAGCCATCAAGACACAGAACCATGACTGCGAAGACGACGAAGGCAACTGGTGATGCAACGGCGGCCACGTCTCCGAGGATCATGCCCAAGTCAAGACCGTGGCGTTTCATCCGTGGCATCTCACCATCCAGGGGATCCGCATTTTCGTTCTCAGAAGTTTCAGGCTCGCTTGATATAGGATCTCCAAGATCAGACTGCCGGCTTTCCTCTTCTCCAGGGCTTTGTGCGCCTTGGTCCGGGACAGGTTGGTAGTTGTTAGTGGCATGTGCAGAGGAGAGGTGGCCGGATGTATGATCCATTCTGAAAAGTTTAAAGGGCAAGCTCATATGCCGATTAGAGGCCCTCAAGAGCCACTGATCGGGGAGGGATGTCTTTAAGTCTTTTCCAAGCAAGTTTTGAGCTGGCGTACAAACCCCTTTCGCCTCCAAAAGGTCAGTATCACAAGGGAGTACGCGTATCTCTCCAAGGCTGACAGAACCTTGACTCGCATAGTTTTATATTTAGTAGGGCAGTCTTAGATAGGTGGTAATACCTCATGGGCAAACCATAGCGAGAAGGAGTACGAGAATCTTACAGCGATTACGATAACTTCGGTTGAAAGCGACTATTAGCGAGAGACGAGTTTCACGAGTCTGACCTTGATGGCGGCAAGGTGCAGTGTGAGTGGTACAAGCTATTAAAAAGAAGGGGCAGTGAGGTTATTATTTCTCACGCAGTCGCACTGTCTGATGCCTTGTGCATATACACGACAACTGAGTCCAACCCGACTGGATATTCTTTGTAATTAACACCAATCCCCTTCCTCAACTCGACCTCCTACCGAAGCATTGGGTTGGTCTACATCCGTTGAGCTAGGGCTCTCTATGGACAGCCGCGTACCCAGTCTCCATACCTCTATATGATCTAGAGGCAAAAAGTAGTGCGAGAAAGCATGCCACACTCAGAAGAGAAACATCTTGAAACGCGAAATGAAAGGTCTCGGAGGGAGTCGAACCCTCGCTGGCGGAATCAGAATCCGCAGTCATGACCGTTAGACCACGAAACCGGAAGGGTTGTGAATGCGGATCCTGAACTGCACTGATGCCGTCTCCATGTGGAGCCAAGATGATTTTGGCTGGAGAATCAAGCGTCAAACTGAGGATCAGGGGCTTCAGAGTTGAAGTTTTTGCAGGCGAGCCTAAGCGTTTTACCCTTTACAGGAGATAAATCTGTTCAATCTTCTGGTTCGGTTACGTTGCAACTAAGACCAGCGGTGCGACAAAACTAGCTATTTCCTTTGAGTTCCCTATCTGTATTTACTCCTAATGGTTTCATTTGTGTCCTTCTCTCCACCATGCCATGAATCCAGGTTATCCCTGTGTCCCCAAGACCTTAGAACCTCTTCTTCGAATATTAAGCACAATGTCCAGATGACGCACACCAAGTGGTGCACCTTCATTAACTGCCATGATCCGTGCAGTCTTGATGGCGCTTTTTATCTGCCTCCCGTTAATATTCCACCCTGACAAGTTGTCCATATCCGATTCGCCAAGATCAACAGAGTCTGGAGGTAGCCGACTGATGAAGTTGGACCAGACCTGTTTTCGAGCGTCTTGACTCAAGTGGTCGTAAGTCAGGATAATATCGATACGAGACTCAAAAGCTGGGTCGATTTCCTCAGTCCTGTTGGTTGTGAGGATAAGAACGCCTCGATAATATTCCAACGATGTCAAGAATACTAAAATCGGTGGTTAGCAGGGTCCTCTAAGAAACTAGTGTTGATATACAGACCTGACACCAGCTCATTTTGAGCAAGCCTATCGCTAGATCGCTTCTCCAGGAAAACATCAGCCTCGTCGATGAGCAGCACAGCGTTCCAGTGCGAACATCGACGGAAAGCTTCTTTCAGACAAGACTCGACAGAGTCGGCTGAAAGGCCCAGGTCACCAGCCCCAACTCTGTATAAGGGCCTTTTGAGCTCTTCGGCTACTAAACCAGCAGTCAGTCTTGGACTGACAAAACTACTCTTGGATGGAAATACTTGATTCGGCGGTCAAAGTTTTTCCCACTCCTGGTGGTCCAGCGAGAAGTAAGATCAACCCCTTTCCTAGATTCCTCAAGGTTAGCACCAAGTTACAAAAGTCCCAGCATATCTAAGGAAACAGAAGAAAAAAAGAAATCTCGGTCGGTTTCCAATACCTTTTCCTTCTATAAAGTCATCAAATCCCTGTTTCGCAGTATGTGAAACCAGGGCTAGAAGCAATTGTTTCTCTTCATCTGGGATGACCAGATTGCCCAGTAGCTTCTCATTCCAGGTGATAGGAGTAATGTCACTGACGGCAAATTCGAACCACTTCTTCATATTGAGGGCGAACCCCTTGACGCATGGTACCGCCAACATGCACTGCTTTTCAGTCAGGGCAGTTTGCCGTTGGCTCCTCGTGTTACTGCCGCTAGGGGCATCAGGGGAATCCATCTCCTCCTCACTTTCAAGCTCTGTTAGGTCCGGAGCTGAATAGTGCTGGAACCTGTAAAAGGCATTGGCATCGACGATTATGCGTTCCGATATCTAGATCCAGTAAGCAATAGCACAATATTAAGAACAGGAAAAAACATACAAAGATTGTCTTTCGTTCCCATCCGGACTCTAAATGCACCAACCCATTGTAGTTTTTGATGTGCTGACCGCACAAGCCCTCAAAGGCCCTTCCTCTGCCAATCAAGCGCTGTCTGATTTTCTCTTGGTCTGGATGAGCCCCAAGAGAGAAAACATCAAGATCCGTCGCCTTGCGGAATCCCTGGAAGCTCTCAATCTTCCAAGTCTTTTCTCTACATCCAAAGCTCTTGCCATTCCAATCCAACACCTTGACTCTGAGTATGCATACTAAACCTCCCATAAACTCTTTCTCGATGGACGCATCCTGGAGGATGCCGGCCGAAAGCTCACCATCCTCAGATCTCACTACCATCTCGCCTGGCACGAATGCCACCAGAATGTTGGAGAAGGTAGTGTAGCCCGTCTTTCGGAACTCCTGAAAGGCTTGAAAGGAACCACGTAGCTCTGTCTCGAGGGTTTCCCGTAGAAGCCGGAAGAGTCTCTCTGACTTTTTGTTGTCTGCCGTCCTTTCTGCCTGGAGCAAGCGATCCCAACGTTGAACGAGGCCCGTGAAGGGAGGCCGAAGCTCAACGGTTGGGGCTGCAGCATCAATATCGACGCAGCCAGAGAGTATCTCTGCGAGACACTTCTTCAGCTCGGAACTCTGAACAACGATACAGTCTGTCTGGAGAGCGGTATTGTGATAGTGAAGGATAGCAACGTCCCTGACCTCGTCCCTTCCACCGAGGGCTCTGTCAAATCTCTGCTGAATACCACGAGCAATGGGAAGTTTGGTTGAGTAAATCGTTTCTCCGGCCACGCTTTTCTCTTTCGTGTCATAAAGATGTCGTATTTCAACTTTCCCGCCGAGCTCGCCCTCGTTCCCGTTCATCACTTCGTCCCTCTGTTTGGTGCTAGAATGCCTCGATAAACACTTCCTTTCAGAAGAACCACTGCTAGACTCTGTGTCGCTTTCCCCAGTCCTATGTCCGAACGGTGCAAACGTTTGCTTTAAGTGAGTTGATTCTTTACCGACAGGGACCTGGAGAGGAAAGGGGTCCTCTTGTAAATCACTGTCTTCGATTCTGGACGTAAAGCCGTCATTGTTGCCCTGCATTCTGTAAAATATGTTGTTTGTTGAGTGGCGAGCCGGGCGGAAAAAGGAGGGTGTGAGAGAAAGATGAGCTCATAATAAAGTCCTTGACTATCAGTAGGTTTTCCACACCCTTAAGAGGCACAGTTTTGCTTTTTGGGGCCTCAGGCCAGATATCTCATTTTCAAATTGCGATACCGAGGTAGCTGAAGGCCAACCCATTGGGGCTTCCTGCATGCAGCCTGAACATGCCTTCTCCCGGGAGATCTCCCTAACCCTTGTTCGATTGTGGTTAAATATCACGCCCCATTGGTCAATTTCAGACCGACCGAGTCGAGTTGAGGCCTTCTAGGATAGACATGCCAGCTCACTTGGCGTATTTCAGCTCGGGTCAGTGCCAAGATCCTACTGGTCTCTCATTTGAGGACATCATATCATACAGCTTGCCAGCATTAAGCCGTTTTTTCCCTTGTGACCTGTCATATTGGTGGGAAACTCGCAGCTGCATGGACCATGGATAGCTGAGGAGATGACCCTGGCCAGCTGCTGGTGACCGTTTTCAGCTCGACTCTAAACGCCACCTTGAATCGCCTTGCCCTCTTTTCTTATCGGTTTTCCGTTCTTCCCGGCAACTTCCATGTGAAATGCCATAGTAGCAGTGTTTCATATTTCATACTTCTTAGCGGAAATGACATGATCAATACCTTAGCCCTTCTGCTTCTGTTGATGAAATATTCGCCTATGGCAAAACCCAGCTCAGCTCCGAATAACTTCGAATGCTTCTCCTTCTTCCCGAATACTGCGAGATAGGTGGGCAGCTTCATTTGCCAGAAAAGAGGTGAAAAATTGGGTCTTGTTCACAACTATCTTGACATAAACTATAGAAGAAAGTCGCCTCCACTTTCTTTCAGTGTATACTGATACTCGGGCTCAAACTGCAGATACATGACCTCGGGAGTCCCAGTCCCGTCCTTGGTGTACTTTGCCTCTTCATCGCTCACCAAGGTCTTGACGAGCTGCGATCCATCAGGGGCCACGGCCGATTCGACGAGCAGCTGGGCCTGACACGCCCTCTCCAAAGCAATAAAGAATGCTGCAGCCTCACCGATTGTGCCTCCCGCAGTCAGCAGACCGTGGTTCTGTAGAATGATGTTCTTCTTGGTAGCACCAAGGGCATCAGCAAGACGAGCACCCTCCTCCTTAGCAAACACGACGCCACCAAAGTTGGCATAGACGGCGAGATCCTTGTAAAACATGCAGCTATCCTGGTTGATCATCTCGATTGGCTTGCCAAAGGTTGACCATGCGCGGCCGTAGGGGCTGTGAAGATGGCACGCGGCGTTGATATCAGGGCGGCGCTTGTGGATAGCGGCATGGATGATGAAGCCGGCTTTGTTGACCAGCTTGTCCGCGCCGCCGATCCTGTTGCCTTCTTCGTCGATGTGGACGAGGTCAGAGACTTTGATGAGACCAAAGTGGACGCCGTAGGGGTTGATCCAGAAGGTGTTTGGTTGGACGGGATCTTTATGGCTATCAGCATCAGAAGTTTGGATATAGGATGTCCGCTAGGGATATTCTACTGGATATTTTTACTCACCTCTCAGGCTAATGTGACCACTGCTTCCATCCGCATAGCCAAGTCTCGCAAAGACGCGAAAGGCTCCGGCCATTTGCTCTAGTTGCCATCGTCTTGTTGCCTCCTTTGTAGGAAACTGTGGAATCTTTTGCAGCCTCTTCACTTTGCCGTCCTTGTCTGTCGAGACATTCAAGCTGGACTGGCTTGGAGGGGCGGTCGTGGCTGTGATGGTGGCAGTTGAAGACATGATTAATATTCTCGCGATCAAAAGGAGTACACAGCTGTCTTGATAGATACTTGAATAATACAAGAAGGAATGTTTACGGAGGAGGGGGTCATATATAACCGGTGACTTCTTACTGGTGAGTCGTGGTTAGTCACCCGGATGTGTGCCGTAGGTTTTCGGGTATCATCCGCATGTTACCATCTTGACGCGTATGACGGCATTGACGTTGTGTCCTTATCCGCCATACAGAGCCAATAGTCGACATATCCGCCTCTTATCCGTGATTGTGTTTAGAGCATTCTATCACCTGGCTATAATGACTTTTTAGTTTCTAGAAACCTAATTACTAGCTGTAACTTCTTCTCATATAGAAAAAAATCATTCGTCAAAAGCACGGCTGTGTAGCCATATTAGATACAGACTGGCATCACTTGACACCACATACAGAAGCAATACTGACTTATAAGCGGGTAAATAGAACCTGGGATAACGTCCAAGATGTTGTCTAGTCAAAATAGCCCCCAAAAAACGTTTCTGCTACGATATTATCCGGTTATAAATTCATCGTTCAAGGTCCGCTAGGGCCGCTATCATCTTAATCAGAAATTAACACGACTAACAATAATACCAGCATACTGTCGCAGGATTCATGTCAAGGACAGAGATTATAGTGCATAAGTAAGTCGAATAGAGCAATAGCTAAAAACTATTAATAGACATCTCGATGAGCTACGTCAACCTTAAAATTAAGCTAATCCGGATCTTGGACACAACGAGCGCGGCACTCTGTGTGGCCATTGTGAAGAATGCACGTGAAAGATCGTCTCCAATAAAAGGATCAAGCAATGCTCATCAGGAAAATCTCAATTCTCCCAGATTCTGTGGGTGACGCAAGACTGATTATTTGATTTATAATCCTCCTCGCTTGACCACCCATGAGTGGCCCCATCCTTACTGCTTACCACCCCTTGAGGACCCGCCACTTTACGGTTGAATTCAGCTCGAAGGATCGTTAATAACATAATTCTTAGCTTGTTGTCGGACTTTCGGTCTTTCGGGCCTTGTGTGTCTGTTCTTGCATGGAAAATGATTCATTTTGTATGTGATTGTCGGACTTTCGGACTCATGTATCTCAATTGACTTGGTTGACGCCATAAAGGTGCATTGTATGACGGGGTATATATAAGGATGAACATCCTGTCATTCAAGGTTCCATTAATCAACCATCTCCGTTCTTTTCAAAAACAAGCTACAATAAAATCGTTGTCCTCTATTCTTTTCAACATGGTTCCTCACATCACCGTCATCCCCGCCTCCACAAAGGCCGGTAGAGAAACTATCTGCGTCCTCCTCAATTCCGAGAGCAAGCCCTTCGTTCGCGGAATCTATCGAGACGCGTCAAAGGCTCCCGCCGACTTTGTGCAAAACCCCAACTTTGAGGCCATCCAGGGTGACGTTGGAGCCGGCACTGGGCTTGATTTTGGTCGCTCAGACGCCGTCTTTTATATCCCACCGCCTATCTATGACGGAACAGACTCGGGAGAGTTTGCTACTCGTGCTGGAAACAACGTCAAGAGCGCACTGAAAGCGTCTCCGAGTGTCAAGCGACTCCTTCTGTTCTCCGCGATTGGTGCTCAGAATGACCACGGCATTGTAAGTCGCTCTTCCAAATTTGGCTTCTATTACTAACAAAATGGGAACTAGGGTATCCTGCGTCTCAACCACATTGCCGAGAATATCCTCAAGGATACAGTGCCAGAAGTCATAATCGTCAGACCTTCATACTTCCAGGAAGATCTCGCTTCTGTGCTTGAAGAAGCACGGGCAGACCCGCCGGTCATCACCTCGATTTTCTCCCCCGCGGATCACAAGATTCCTATGGTAAGAGTCCGAGTTATATAGAGTACAGAATTTCATACTAAGTGTCTTCTTATAGGTTAGCCTCAAGGACATCAGCGAGGTCTGTGCAAACTCTCTCCTCGCCGAGACTGCGAAGCCCAGCCCTCACTATTTCAAGTTGTTTGGGCCCAGGTCCTACAGCGCCCTCGATCTTAAGAAAGCAGTCGAGGAGGTTACAGGAAAGACAGTTGAGCTCAAACTCATCGAGAGAGATCAGCTTTCCGAGTTCTTTGCGAAGGAGCTTCCTGAACCCTATGTACAAGAACTCGTAGACATGACAACGGCCGGCTTGCCTGGTGGAATTATTGACAAGGACTTTGTGTATGATGATGACACCGTCAAGGGACGAGTTGAGTTGGTTGACACTCTGCGGGAGCTGTACACCAAGTAAATGTTAAAAGGGAGGATTGGTGCAGACTATTCAAACCAAATTCAAAACATATAATGGTTTCTCCGTCGCTAAATCACATTCAACAATCTGTACCCGTCGTCTTTTTCACCTTTGACTCCATCCACACGTATTCCTTCACATGATTAATGCTTGAGTTGGCCCCCCAAGAAGTCGAGTCCACCTAGTCGTCCCTTGAACAGCCCAGAATCCCCGAATCTGCTCTATGGCTTTGAGAACATTGCCACATCCCGTCATAGAGTGAAGGGTCTGCAATCGATCGAGAAAGAACTCCCGATGGCTGTCTGTGGAACTCTCAGCTGCGACGACAAAGTATGCCCATGCTAGAAGATGTCGGCCAATGATATTATCATATATGTCGACCTTGTCTGCGATCTGCTTGAATCTCTCAACTGACTGGACTGTCTGATGCATTGGAGGATTTTTCGTGGCTCTTTGGACGTAAATGTCACAGGCCATGGTGATGAGATCAAAGATGTAGGACATCAGCTCCTCATGCTCTGGGTGTAGTCTCAGACAGAATCGCAGAAACTCGAGACATGCTTCGCCGTGAGTGAGGAGAAATTCTGACCCATTTGCCTCGTCGAAGAGCGATTCTCCAAAAAGAGACACCCTGTCAAGTGATTAGAAGCTTTCGATCCATCTTGGCCAAGGTTGACATACCGTAGAATTTGAATCTTGACGAAGCGGCCCAGCACCAAATTCTCGCTCTCTGGATTCTGCTCGAGAACCATGTTCTTGATGAGTATGCGTAAAGAACCGTATATCAACTTGAAATTGTCGCTCCCACTGATCATCTCTCTAATGTGCAGCAGGAGCAGAGCCGTCTGAGCTAGCTCATCTTGAACTGGCGGGCATTGATTTGACCGCTCAACTAGATCTCGGAGAAGGCTGCCGTACGTAGGCGAGTAAGGGGCAGAACTGCTAGTCTTGAGTGCGAGATGTTGCTCTGCGACGACAACTATGGCTTTTCTAATCATTGAGTCGAGCTCGGCGTAGGGAAGTACCAAGTCTCGGTAACCATTGAAGCCGAGGTTGATGACAGCCGTGATCTGGGCGATATGATCTGAGACTGTGATACATTAGCATCGCTGGATCTTTTAGTGGTAGGTTAGCTTACAATACTGAAGAAAGAAACGTGACCTTCCATCGATATGATCAAGTCCCCAGTCCAAGTCCCAAAGCTTGCCGTCTGTTGTCGCGATATCGTCATCCTCGGCTAAATTATCCGCATCAGGAGGATTTGGCTTTGGCGATGGCGTCGTCTCGACAACCTTTTCACCCGACGAGCAAGGTTCCTGGTCCTTTTTGGCCGTTGGACTTGGAGATTTCTTGTAAGAAAGCGTATCGGGAATAAGCTTATAAGCAAGCTTTCCTCTTGAGGCCACACCCTCGTTGAAGCGATACCTGATTCCAAGACCACTACACTTGACGCCTTTTGCCCGGCATTTATAGCACTCGGGTTCATTTCGATCACAATCAATGCGGCGTCGAGCACATTCGTGACATCCTATCAGCCATTGTTAGTCTCATCCACGAAAACAGCAAACGGAACCGTCCGCACCCTTGACCTTGGGCTTCTTCTTCCCTTGCTTGGCAACACTCGAGTTTAGCATCTGCGTCAGAACTTAGTGTCTTGCTTACAGAAAGTCTCCCCTTCTTGAGCGTTGAAACAGTTTGGCATGGTTTGTTAAAAAGAAGCAAGTCGAGAAGAGGGACGCCGATGAGGAGAAGGGCAACCAACCAATTGCGGCAATCGTACACGAAGAGGGGGCGCGTTTCCTAAAGTGGAAGCTTGATGGAGAAGGGGTCGGCGACGTTCAACTTTTGAACAATCATCGTCGAGTTTCTTATCATACGAGCTGAATATTTAAGGCGAGAATTACCAAGCTGAAGATTTTTGAAGATCGACATTCAATTTTAAGCTTCGCCATGTCTACTCAAGATTACATCTTTGACCTCGGGTCGTACCATCGTCGCATCACCACGCGCAATGACGAAGCCCAAATTTGGTTCGACCGTGGACTGATCTGGGCCTACGCATTCAATCATGAAGAATCAGCATCATGCTTTGAAAAGGCCATTAAAGCTGATTCCAGCTGCGCCATGGCTTACTGGGGTCTGGCCTATTGCGTCGGTCCCAACTACAACAAACCATGGAGCTACTTTGACGAGAAAGATCTCGCGGCTGTTGTCCAACGTGGCCACGAAGCAGCCAAACTAGCCGAGTCAAATACCGATGGCATCACGCCTCTTGAAAAGGCTCTCATAAAAGCAGTCCAGTATCGATATCCCGCAGAGAAGCCTCAAGGAGCCGAGGCCTGTGTTCATTGGAATCAAGGCTTTGCCGATGCTATGGGGGAAGTATACAAGGAATTCCCTGACGACCTCGATGTCGTCACCCTCTATGTCGACGCTGTCATGAACCTCCATCCTTGGAACATGTGGGATCTGAAAACATGTGAACCGACCGAAGGGGCACGAACAATCGAGATGAAGAACCTTCTTGATCAAGCCTTGACTCTTGATGGGGCGTTGAAGCATCCTGGACTGCTTCATATGTACATCCACCTCATGGAAATGTCACCCTCTCCCGAATCTGCTTTGCCCGTGGCAGATCATCTCCGAGGCCTCGTTCCCGATGGTGGTCATTTACACCACATGCCAACTCATCTCGACGTACTCTGTGGTCAGTACGAACAAGCCATCACCTCCAACTCGGATGCAATCATCGCCGATGAAAGGTTTCTCTCCCAAGCCGGACCGATCAACTTCTACACCCTGTACCGAGCTCACGATTATCATTTCCGCGTCTACGCCGCCATGTTTGCTGGGAAATATCAAGTCGCCATTGAAACGGCTTCAAGATTGGAAGCTTCGATGCCAAAGAGCCTTTTGCAGGTGGAATCACCTCCAATGGCAGACTGGTTGGAGGCTTTCCTCACATTGCGTGCCCATGTCTTGATCAGATTCGGGCGCTGGGATGACTTGATCAACCTTGAGCTACCAGAAGACCAAGAGCTCTATTGCATGACCACGGCAATCACTCGCTACGCAAAGGGTGTTGCTTTTGCCGCCTCGGGACGAGTCAAGGAAGCCCAAGACCAACGCCGTCTTTTCCAAGATGCTTCTCAAAAAGTAGCACCATCACGAACTCTCTTCAACAACAAGTGTTCAGATATCCTTCAGATTGCCGAAGCCATGTTGGATGGGGAACTAGAATACCGGCTGGGCCACTTTGACGCTGCGTACCAACATCTACGCAAAGCCATCGATCGAGAGGATAACCTCCCTTATGATGAACCCTGGGGTTGGATGCAACCTACACGGCACGCATACGGCGCTCTCTTGCTTGAGCAGGGTCATGTTGAGAAAGCTCTCGAGGTATATATGGCGGATCTTGGTATGACAGACGCTCTTCCCCGTGCATTGCGGCATGAGAATAATGTCTGGGCTCTCCATGGCGTTCATGAGTGTTTGTTGAAGCTGGGTCGAGAGTCGGAAGCCAAGGAAATGGAAGGGAAGCTTTCAGCTGCGGTTGCTGGCGCGGATGTGCCTGTTCATGCGTCTTGTTTCTGTAGATTAGAGACGGAGCCGAAGTGCAAGAGCTCTGGTTCGTGCAAGGCCTGAGTATTGTTGAAGGATGTCTATATATCTCAAGAAGCGGATTTACCAAGAAGAAGCGGTGTTGTGGATAAGGCTCTCACCGACCGCCCCCTCAAGTTCGAATATGGAGCATCTTCTGTCAGGGATAAGCAGACATCAAGGTTGACCGCCGTTCGGAGAATTTGTCTTTCTCTGAAATACCTCTACGCCCTTTTGCGTGTTAACACAATAATGGATCATTGGTAACAAGACTCTAGAATACGAGAGCACCAATAAAATCAGAGCGAATAGTCAAGAACCATGGGTTTCGGAATCCGGTCTCTCAGTTATCGCACTCCTAACCTGCATGGGACAGACAGGCTACAGAGCATATTCAAGGTTTATAAAAGGCGGACTTGCCAAACATTGGTGGAAACCAAGACCAACATAGGTTTGGATACATACACTTCGGGCCCTCGGGGAGATACGATGGTGACCTGACAACCCAGGGGGCAGGGGATGCCATGATCAAGAAGCAAAATCGTTCTACAAAAGATCATCTCAACTGGAGACGAGACGGCTCCTAGTTTCAAACATCCCTGCCCAAGGTCCTTGAAACACGTGGGATCAGCGGCAAATGTTCCCAGCTTCCTGGATAAGTCGGCCTCATCCATGTTTTAACCTTGCCAAGTCATTCGTGGGCTTTCAGTCCACCGAAGCTCGTATTATAAACGGTTGCAACGTCGTTTGAAACATACATACTTCCTCCCTGAATAGGAACGACGATCAACGGAGCGTGTGTAACCTGCGACATGACCAGTCTGAGACGCTGGTGGTTGGGTCGTCCTCTCGGAGAATAACTCCACCACTCGCTTCGCTTGCCGGAATTAACGGGGACTCGGACGTGGAGAGTTGAGATGGTCCGCCAATCACGGTTGATGTTTGTTCCTTGATGAAACTAACCTTTGACTGATATATATATATAAGACGTTTGATTCTTGCTAGTTAGAATCGAAAATCATCACCAAGCCTCACCAGCAAAACAGTTCAAAATGCCTTCCTCTAGCCAGATCCTCTCCGCCCTCGCCGCCATGGCCGTCGCCTCTGTGCAGGCTGCTATGGGCCCTGCCTTCAGCACTGGCCCCGTTGGCGCCAACTCGTGGATCCGAGAGGCCACCTCGACTCTTGTCCTTCCCGACGTTCCCAGCGGATCTTCTGGTGTTGCCTCCCTCTGGGTTGGTATGGGCACCGACAAGGGCGATCTGATCCAGTCCATCGCCGACAACTGGCAGTCTGACAAGTGGAGCATCTTTGCTTACACTCTGGTCAAGACTGGAGAGAACTCTCAGATGCCTGTTCAGGATGAGAACCCTACGCCTGCTGGCAAGGGTGACCGCATCACCATGCACTGTGAGAGTCATCAATCTATAAAATTAACAACAGACTAACACGAACCAACAGACAAGTTCGACGACTCCACTCAGGAGTACGTCCAGTACGTCTCCATCAACGGCCAGCAAGTCTCTACCCTTAGCACATCCAAGGGCCACAAGGCCATGGGCTGGGGCAGCGCCGTTGAGTGCGGCGCCGAGGACTGCGGCTCCATCGGAGCTCACAGTAAGTCTCCCTGACACTCCAACCTACCGATACACAAGCTAACCTCTTCTTCAGAGTGGGTTGACACCAAGATCATCCTCGACTCCGCCGACCCCAACTACGTCCAGACCCTCGGCAAGGGCCAGGGTGTCACCGGCGACCTCACCACCCAGGACGGCGGCAAGACCTGGGTTGCCAGCGAGATCAACATTCCCGCTCACACCTTCTAAGCGGGTTATCTGGGTCTCTTCAAGTATATAGTTTACGTGTCCATTCTGCATAAAAGCCAGTGTATATGATTCGCGTCGATCGCGAAAAAGTCAATGACCAATATAGAACTTCAGTGAATAAACTGATTGAAATGACAAGGCAGTTTACTCCGCTCCTATGACGCATACTCTCAGTAAAAGCTTATTATCATTTCCCATGCTGTGTACATCCTAACCGCTTCCACTGCCCATTGATAGAACTCAATCTAATGTTGTATGCATTGTTCCAATACTTCCATCAAGGCACTGATGGCCCCTTTTTATCCCTTAGAAACAATAACTCTCCAAGCCCAAAATACCTAAGGAAGTCTTTCTTTCAATTTACCACCATTTTGACCAGAGACAGGAACCGACCTTCCATGAAACAGTAGCCAATACTCATATATCCTAGCCATGTGCCATATCCCTTGCACTCACCTCCTCCAACCTCTTCGAAAGTTCCTTCACCATCTCCTCTTCAGTAATCTTCGGCTCGCTCTCAGGGGTACTCGCCCTTTCAGCCTCCTTATCCCGATCCTCCTCCTCCTCCTGTTCCTTCTCGGCATTCTTGACATCCTCTTGAACCACCGCCTCGGCTTCATACCAACTCATCTCCTCGAAACTGTACCAGCTCTCGTTTCCGCTGGCTGGTGTTGTAGCCCAGCTTCCAGGATCAAAATCTTTGTTCACGATGCTCTGAATGAGCCTGTCCCAGGCTCGATGGAAACCCTGGGGAACTTCGTCGCGTAGTTCCACCTTTTCAGCCGGTGTGTGACCGTCACAGTTTCGAGCGTCCAGGTCAAGCCCGTACATACGTGCTTTGGCCAGAATGCTAAGCATTGGAATCTCTCCAACGTTGGCAGATAGGTGCAGAATCGTATTGCCAGCGTTGGTCTTGGCCTTGTAGTCAGCTCCAGCACGAAGAAGCAATGCGGCAGTTTCAACATTGTTCTCGGCAACAGCCGAGAGTAGAGGCCCCTCTCCGAAATCCTCGCCTTGGTTCAAGTCTGCCCCAGCTTTGATCAGGAATGAGGTGGTTCCTGTGCTGTTGTACTGGGCAGCTACACGGAGCGGTGTGCATCCGTAAGCGTCTTTTTGGTTAATGTCCAAGATCTTGTTTCCTTGGCGGAAATTCAATAGCTGGTTCACACAGAGCGCAGACGTGCTCTGGGCCGCCAGGTGCAAAGGCCCTCGCTTCTCGTTATCTGTGACTAGAAAGGGGTCTGCACCATAGGCAAGTAGAACTGAAACTGCGTAGCTGTTACCTCTCCTTACCGCCCAATGAAGTGGCGTCCATCCGTCAATATCTTTCTCATTGACAAGAGAGTCGTCTACAGCAAGTGCATCTTCGAGGCTTCCACTCTCAAGGCCAATAACGATGTTATGAATGTGAGTAAATCGTCTCTCTTGAAGGTACTCGGTCCCAGGGAATAGAACGGCGTAGGCTTCAGCCAGCTTAGGCGGCGCCTTTAGATGAAGAATATTGCGCCAAGCAACTTCAACCGGGGATCTGTTTGATATCAGCTCCGTAGCAAGTGATAAATCGGGGCACAATAAAGTCTCACGTTCCAGTATTGTCCTCCCACTCGGGGTCAGCACCGCAGTCGAGAAGGAACTTGCAAACCTTGAGGCATCCGTGATCAATCGCAAACTAACATCGGCTCAGCACAACTCCATATTTACCCCTGAGGAAGCAACAAACATGCAATGGGGTCCATCCCCCCCTATAGTCAAGGTCATCTGGAGAAGCTGCCCTCGTTGAGAACAGCTCTTTAATGCCGTCAACACCCTCACATCGACTCAAGGCAAAGAGTCGATTCGTCTCCGAGCACGGCCTTCGGACCTTGATATTCAGTGTAGGAGTTCCCACACACTGAGAGAGGACAACTGAAATAGACGTGTTAACGAACCATCGTGGAAAGAAGTAGGTTAGTCTTGTCGAGTTTCCTTGCTTCTGCTGACATGTCTCCAGGTCACATGTTTGATTCCTAACAGACAGTCCACTGTACCCAACGAAAAGTCTCCCAATGACTGTTTCCAGCGCGGGGATCACTTGAAAGGTACGACGCGAGTGACAGGCACACTTGCAATCAGGAGCGCAAGACAGCCCTTTTGATGAGACACGGGTGACCGGTAGAGCAAGTAATGTCGATGACACTGGCTCTGGCTCCTGAGTAATAACAGTCCCTGAAATGGGCTCTGGACCAAGAAATCGGACTCTTGCTGGACCACCACCCTCTGGAGAAGGCGGCAGAGGAACCATGGTGGCGTCCGAGTCCATTCCTGTAGTCAAAGTCGTCCTTTCGATGAGTGTGACAGCCCTCTGCAAAAGCTCAAGGGTTTTCTGCGAGTTCTCTTGGATGTCGGAAATCGGTGAGATCTGATCAGATATAGAATCGAGCGAGTCGGAATGACGGCGATATATCCTCGCAGTTTCTGAGTAAAGCTGCTCGATCTCGACCGAGAGACGTGTTGATGCCGAACTATTTTTCGAGTCATTAATCGAGTCCCAGGTCTTGAGCAATAATGATTCATATCAATGACGTACAGAGAATTGGCTTCAAGCAAGACAGTCAAATTGGTTCGGATCTCGCGAATCTCTTGCTGCAGCTGCCACGCCTTGGACGATTGCTTCCGCCAACCAATCCGGCCAGACAACTTGATTTCGACCTTGTCACCCCAATAATTAGTCTTGCACCACCTCGAAACAGTATTCTCAAGCTGATCAAGCTTCACTCTCGCCTGAAAGAGCAACGGTCGAAGTTGACGATCAAAGCTCTCGGCTGTATCTTGGCGACACGTAAGATCCTGCACGGAATCAAGCACAAACTTGAGATTACAAGTCTCGTTCGAAAGAGCCAAAAGTTGATTCGGGACTTCTTTCAGATCGGTGATGATGCCGTGGAGTCCGTGTGCTATCTTGAAAGCGGAGAGGGCGACGGCTGTGACGCCAAAGGGATCAGCCATGTTTATTGCTCAAGCTCGGCGGTAATCCGGGTACAGATCATCCGACGGAATTTTGCAGTCGCGAGGACCCAACATACGAGCGGGGTACAGGTGTATCTGCATGGATCTGAGCGAGAGATATACCTGATGAGGCTCTGGGTGAGAGAGCCTTGGGGGGGCATTGTGGGAGGCAGTGTAACAGTAACCAGGCTCGGCTGTAGCATTTCATCCGATTGATTAGAAAAGCATTGTTTTTGAATTACAATTCGGATAAGACTGTCTACTCTCTGGATCTGCACGAGTGTTGCGAGCACTGCAAGCTGTGGACGGCTCAGGGCCTTATTGGTTCTGCTAGAGCAGTTGGCCGGGTAAAGTGCCAATTCCAGTCAGACTCGTGGCTTGCTTTTTGATCAGCTGTCCATGTATATTTCTTGATCGAGAGGATGAATTCGGGCAGAGGGCGTAATGTGTACAAAGGGCGCCACTCAAGTGTAACAAACAGGTTATCCACCCAGTATTTGACAGATATATCGCACTCTATGCTTGTAAGGAAGGTAATACATGGTAGTCTATGCAGGAGATCTCAGCTAAGAATCAAGGAAACTGGAAAAAATACTCTAGAAGCATACAAAGCAAGGCCCAAGACCTTGAACGTTGCCTTGGCCAAGTATGCTAACCAGGACTACTTGCCCACCTAGGCCTTCCTCCTCGTAGCAACCTTTGCCCATCTACAAAAGTCCACAACCTCCAACTCTTCCAACGCATCGTTACGGTCCAGATACACAAACACCAATCTCCCAAAAATATCAACAAACCACCGATGACTCCTCCCTCCCTTCCGCAGAAGCGTTGAACCAAGTTCCTCGCCATCCTTGGCGTAAACCCTTAACTCGGCAGGCTTGACAACCCCCTCCTCATGGTCAATCGTTTTAACCACAGGAAAGAAGAACCGGTCGAGCAGGATACCCGCGTCAAGCTCATAGGATTCTTCCCGGTTCTCGCTGTAATAAATGCCAAACAGTTCTGCACCTTCTGGATCGCAGAGTGTCAGGTCCCAAGGATATGTCACCATGGTGCCGTCTGAGAACTTGCACCATGAAGAGTTGGCTCGCGTCACCAATTCCGCCCTGGCTCGAGTGATGGGGCTTCCGTCTGTCGTCCAGAAGTCTGTGAACCAGAGGCCTATGTGGCGGGTATAGTAGACAATGTTCTGGTGTAGTTCTAGCATGGCACCTGGGTTGTCTTCAGGGGCTGAGTACTCGTAGACGCACTTCAAGGTGTCGAGATCCCAGACCCTGACATGTCTTCCGCCCCCGCCCCCTGTCACCATGAGGTTCTCCCCCGGCTTCTCTAAATCGTGATAGGGGCATAGTTCTGGGTGCACCAGCTCTCCACGCTTCACGCCGTACGCATCCCAGACCTCGAAGATCGTCTTTGACGTTTCACCTTCGTTGGTTAAATGAAAGGTCAAGACATGTCGATCTTGTGTCCACCACTCCTGTGGCGGTTTATAAGGCCCATATGATCCAGACAATGACCAATCTTTAATGTTGCGGACCACTATTTCGCCGTCCTCGTAACCCAAAAGGCGAGAAGAGTTATCGAAGCAACTCATAAGGCGCATGTTTTTTCCCTTGTGCAGCAGTTTCAATCCCCTGTGGTCCAGAGTGTAAACGTCGATTTCATCCTCCTCAAGTTGACGGGACAGGTAATGAACATCCTGCTTGCCCATGCAGACCAAACTATCGTCTTGATCTTCGGCACGTAAATCTATCCGCTTACATTTCGGGTTGGTCCCGCGGCTGATGGCATCAGCGGAGCGACAGATGCGGAGATAGATATCTCGTAGGTGGTATCTGTCGGTGTACTGATCGATCAAGCTATCGGCGTAACCGAACCGCCTAATGTACTCTCGCCATGCAGAGACAGGTTCTTTACTCTTCCACAAGGCCTTGGTGATACCCAAGGCAAGAAAAAGGTCTTTTTCTTCCAGGTGGTGGACGATGTGCTGCGCCAGCTCCAAGGTGTGAAAGACTCTGTCGGCAGGGTGAGCCATGCTGTTGAAGCGGTGTAACAATTCGGACGACCGAAATTATGATTGATATTAGGACAAGAAAAGTCCCAAAAGTAAAAGAATATTTTGAAATGGAGTCTTGGGACTGAAGGGGATGGAAGTGCTGAGTTTAGCCATGAGAAGCAGCACAAATTAGGCAGCCAGAGGAGGATAATATGACCTATTGTGGAGGTCAGCCACACTTGCTTACTGGCCATTGACCAGGGGATACCGCCAGGACCACAATCATCGAGGGTATGCCTTGATCTTTGTTTTTAAAGAGAACTACTAATATGGAAACCTTGCTGTTACAGCCTGAGTTACCCGAAAGTCAGTGCAGTCTCTTGAATGGCACGGCAATACAGAGACCAACACTGGACATTCATGAGCAAATTAAAATCTTATAGAATAACAAGAGATAAAAAGAAATACACTCTACTGAAGAAATATGTGTCTATCTTGATCTATAACGAGTTATCAATTGTAAAAAGAAGCATGTGTATAAACGGCAGATACCCTGAACCATGGTCCACCTGACAGTCAATTGAGGCATCACACGAAAATTGACCTGTCAAACATAACCAGATGCTTGATTTTTTTTTATAAAATTTTGACATTTTTATATAGGGTATTACATTAAGTATCAATCAGTATATCACCATCTCGCATCATGTTCCCAGACATGACCAGGCGAGATCAACATTTTTTTAAAATCCGCTGCCTCCCACATGTTGCCGGACCCCATGAACATGACATCATAAAACGCCATGCTTCCCAGCAGATGCCCAGACAACTCCAGATGAAACAACATGCTATACAATATGACGCAAAAAACACAGAAGCGACCGCTTAAACGGTCTCCTTGTTGGCGTTGCTGGCCACACTATCCCGTCGAGCCACACACGCCGCGAGAGCCTCATTGTTCTGGTTCTCCTTCTCCTCTTCTTCTTCAGAAGAAGCGGTACCCATAGGGGGGGCGGTAGGAGCGTAGTTACTTCTCTGTCGGATCTTGGCGCCGTACTTGTAGAAGATGAAGGGAATAGGAGCGAGAACAGCGGCGACACAGCCGAGAAGAGTGGCAGCGTACTGAATGCCCATGCCGTCAAACATCTGGCGAGCAAACAGGGGGAATCCAGCACCGCAAAGAGATCGCAGGAAGGTGTTACCAGCGATGGCGGAGGCGGCGAACATGAGATAGGCGTCGACGAGATAGTTGAGAGACTGAAGGAAGATGGACATCAGACCGAAACCGGTAAAGAGACCGCTCAGAGCGGGGACGATCCAGTGAACGCTGCGAGTGTATCCAGTCCTATCCATTGTTAGATATTGAGACTCAGCAAAGGAGACAAAGAGTAACTTACCATCCAAACCAGAAGATACCGATAGCGAAAGAGACACCACCAGCCATGACGTTGGGAAGACGCCACTCAGGGATGGGGATGCCATTGTTGGCCGCAAGCTTGCGGAGATACCATGGCTGCTGAGCAATGACAGAAGCACCAGCAATGAGCTGACCACAGATCATACCAAAGAAAGCCAGACCAGACTCGCCCATGTTGAAGCCGTGAACACCGACAAAGACGAGAGGATAAGCGGTGAGAAAGAGGTAGAGCAGGCCGTAGATGAAACTCATGTAGATGGAGAGGAGCAGAATGATGGGCTCGGTAAAGAGCAGACGCAGAGGTCGGGAAAAGTTCTTCTGGACGAGCTCCTTAAAGTCAACCTCGATTTCCTCCTGCTTGGCGTGGATACCCCAGTTCTTGGTGCGTCGTCGCAGATCGGCGGCCTTCTCAATAAGGATCACAGGAGGGTAGGTCTCCTCGAGGAAGATGCAGTCGAGGATCAGAGCAGTGAAACCCATGATGGTGGGAAGATACTCAGTCCATCGCCAACCGAGGTGAGACTCGACGATGAAACCACCGATGAAGGGAGCGAGCAGGGGACCAGTAAAGACAGCCATTGAGAAGAGTGTAATGGCAGTTCCTCGAGTTCGGTTGTCAAACATGTCGGAGAAAACAGCAGCGACGACAGCAAGAGGACAAGCACCAAAGAAACCACTGAAGAATCGACAGAGAAGAATGGTCTGAATATCCTTGCCAGTAGCACAGCCAATGGAGAAGACTGAGAAACCAAACATGGAGATGAGCAGAGGAAGTCGACGACCTCGCAACTCGGAGAGAGGAGCCCAGAGCGAAGGCCCAAAAGCAAAACCAAGAACGTAAAAGGTTGTTCCCAAAAGACCAACCTCGTTACCAACGTTGTACTCCTTGGAGACGATCTGAGTGGCGGCGGAGAAGATGGAGGATGTAAATGCCGAAGTCATGGTGGTGAAGCCAAGCACAGCAGCAGTGATGAGCTTCTTCTTCAACGGCCAATTCTGCGAATGCATTGGATCATCAGGACCGTCAAACTCGACGACGTATTCCTCTTGCTCAGGCAGGGGAGGGGGATACGGCTTTCCAGCGCCAAAAGCAGGAAGGGGATGTCGCGAGGCACGAGAACTCGTGCGGGAGCGCACGCCACTACCGACGGTGGCATTGTGCTGGCTTCGGGCGGTTGCGATACGGCTCAGCGCTGTGGGGTGACGCTCGAGGTCGCGTTGGGTCGAGATGCGACTGATGGTGTTGTAGGGCTGGGCGAGAGAGTTGCTCCTTCGGCGATTCGAAGAGGAGGATGAAGATGATGAGACGGTGGAAGCAGAAAGGACGCGCTCAATCTCGCCGCTGGAGCGCTGTTGGTATTGCTGAGGAGATGCATCGCGCTCAGCGTCGATCATGCTCTGGTCTACGGGATCGATAGGCATGGTGAATGTAGTTCTGCGCAAGTCTGTATGTATAACGTGCTTGCTTTCAGAGAAGAAGCAGGTTGGAGAGGAATTGGTTTGTAAAAATCGATTATGTAGTGAATCGGTTCGAGTCGAAAAAAGATGGGTGTAAAGGCGATAGAAAGTATAACAACTGTCGAACGGGCGCAAGAGTAGAATAGATGGGAGTTTGTCCCCCTCTTGTTCGTTCGGGCTATGACGCTATAGCTGAAGCCGGTCTGCGCTTTCCGGGTTTAAGGGTTCGCTCAAGGTTGAGAAAATCGGCCGACGCTACTGTAAAAGGACGAGTCAAGGACGGATGTAGGATGCCGCTTGCGGTCGAGTAATCGGGGGGAGGTTTGAGTAGGATGGATTAACAAGTGTTGATGGATGGGTATAGGTAGTCAAAAGACGGATGGACACGCTCAAGCACTTTTAATTAATCAAGAAAAAGATATTGTCATGAGATCTAAAAAGTAATGGTGATAGCTTGTTAGAATAGAGTGGGCAACATGAATCATGGGGTGATGGCATCTATATAATAACAAGGTCCGCAAGATCCCCCTCTCCACATGTCGGAGGCCAATCTCGTTTTTTCTCCCAAAGCGCGAGGACCCGAAGGAAGCTAAAGAACAATTACTAAACCCATGACTTGACAGAACATCAACCCTTGTCAGTCCAATTGGCAAGGAACCTGAAATCTCTGTTGTGGCGGCCCTTTTGCAAATCAAGCAAGCAGGCAAGCAAGCAAGCATCTGAAAAAGAATGCATGGTCCACCGGAGCAAGGGTCTCCACTCTTTTATCGGCAGCCGCTCTCGGCACCGGCACCGTCCTCCCTCCCTCGTGTTTTTACAAGGGGTGGTGGAACTCCGTAAAGTGACCCGACCCGACCCAGCAGATGCAGGACTCGCAGGGCCAAGCAGTCGATATCCGGAGCAGAGACTGCTATATCCGCTTAAGATGATGCCATGACGACGCGCTTCAACCAGGGGTGGGATCAATTTTGTCAATTACTCAGCCCCTTCATGAGTTGCTCACTCATCAACAAATGCACCTCGCTCTATTCAGTTGGGGACGCCAAGGAATACGGGGCTGTGGATAAGCCATTTATAGCTTTCGATGCTTGACAAACAACGCCTTTATCGTTCATTAGACATGTATAACTAACTCAGTCCTATTTATTCCTTAAACTCCCTTGCGTATCCAATGCCCTCCTCACATAGACTATCCCTGTACAACCTGACTTGTCTCAGAAAGTCGGCCACCTCTCCGTAATGCTTCACTTTCAAGCTCCTATCTCACCCATCCCCTATTCTTCAAAAAGTAGTAGCTATGCACAGCTGCAACACCCAGCGGCTGAAGCACCCACGGGAGCTGATGTCTGACATGACGACTCATCGACACGGCCATAACACTTTGCGGCGCACCGGGAGTCATCATCCAGTCTTGCATCAACTCGGCCGTTAGCTTCTGGACAGGGCCAACCCGAGCAAACATGGTCTCCTCAAACTCTTGGATTGCCTTGTCAAGCGCATCATCGTCTTTGTCGGCCGCTCCGATGATTGCCTTTGCAAGCAGTGACGCATCGTCTAGGGCCTGGTTCACGCCTTCGCCAGCATAGGGAGTCATGAGATGCGCGGCATCACCAATGAGTGTGAGACCAGGCTTGTGTGTCCATTTCTTGCCAACGGGGAGCATAAACAGTGATCGAGGTGTGCATCTCCCGTCTGCCATCTCTATCGCTCGCTTGAGACGAGGATCCCAGTCTTTGTAGAGGCCGTTGAGCAAGGCTGGAGCGACCTCCTTGATGTTTCCGGCATCGTATTCGCATTTCTCAGGCTTCATCCAGTCGGCTTCTTTGATGACATGAGAGCAGTAGACGCTGAGGGACCCGTCACCCATCTGTTGAATGGACATGCGCATGCCCTCCCAGCCGGCAAAGACGCTCCCACGGTTGACGAGCTTGTAGAGATCGGGGGCTCTGTTCTCAACGTCTGTGACTTCCAGCTCCTGCAAGCCTATGCCTGAATACTCGGGCACCAGGTCGGGATCCATCTCTTTCCGAACCTTGCTCCAGGCACCATCTGCACCCACGATGATATCGAAACCATCGAGTATAGTGTTCTCAAAGACGAGTGTTCGTCCTTCAACCTTCTTCAAGCGATGACCCCATTTGATGACATCCTCCGGGAGCGAGCGCGAGAGCAGCTCGCGGAGTTTGCTACGGTCAATCTCAGGCCGTTCCTGGATCTTGTTGTATGGTCCATCGGCATTTTTCACCAAGAGATACTCAAGGTTCTTGTCAACAATGGCAAGATATTGTCCATCGTATCGAGCGTGCTCGAGAAACTCATCAAAGAGTTTTGCTTCTTTGAGGGCTGCGAGACCTGTTGCCGTGTGGAGGTCTAGGGTGCCACCTTGAGATCGGAAATTCGGGTGCTCTTCTCCCTCAAAGACGGTTACGTCTATGCCACCTAGATGAAGAAGTCTTGCCAGCATACACCCTATCAATGTTAGGAATTGGTTAGGTGCTGAATTAGGGTGGCTTACCGGCTGGGCCAGCACCGATGATTGCAACCTTGCGGTTACCCATTGCCACGTTCCTGAGAACCTGAAAGTATGTGTGTGGTAAGTTGAGACAGCAGAAGAATCGAGTCAAAGTATATTCGGGTCTAAAATGAAGCTTGATGAATGAACTATGACTATGACTATGACTGAATGCCACGATAGGAGACTCCTTTGTCTTAAATAGTTCGACATTTCCACCAGAACAGCCTCCTCGGAGTTGAAGCTTACGCCGTTGACAACACCCACAATTAGCTGACAACCAAACTCAAGAGTCGAGACAAATCCAGTCGGGTATGCCGGCATTTTGGTTCAGCCAGAACGCCTCGCCATGACGAAAAAGCCTCTAGCTGAACGGGGAGAGTTTTCGCTGTGAATACCTCGTTCTAGTCGAGGAATGCCAATGGCACGTTTCAAGGCGCCGTTGCATCTCACCCACCCAGTGCTGACGACTAGACTCGGCTAAACGAGCTTAAACGACGCCTTGCTGGAGATGCTCAGCGCCACGGCTTCGTCTCTGGATGGCACACGATGACGGGCGCGTGAGGCTATGCATGAGGGCGTCTGCTGGGACCATTCAGATCGAATTAATTACCATTCGTGGATAGAGGAAAGCGGAGTGCGGCGTAACCATTCATCCCTGTGGTCAGGTTCCATCCCTCACAAAAATGCATCGCCAGGAAAGGCTGGGAGAGAAAAGTATGTCTATGCGTGTGTTTCGAGATGCATTATTTACATCCCATCTGCCGGTTTCTAAACAAATATGGGGTATAAAAGCCATAGGCTTTCTTCCTGCGACAAGCCCTGGCTGTGGTTGTCATGCCAGCTTCTCTAGTCTCTTCAAGCCCGTTTCCTCGCCGACAGGGTATGCAGCGATATCCATGTTGACTTGGAGGCGGGATCTAAGGTCCATCAGTTCAAGCAGGCTGAGAGCAGCACATGAGAGTTTAGCTACGGCGCAGGTTCATTCCAGAGGATTTTCAACGCTCAACGGTCATTTAGTATCGATAGAATGTATACAAAATGTCCTATAATCATAATCATGTCGTCAAAAAAGACTCTTTGCCCCCAGAAACTCGCATTCAAGTGACCCAAGATGCCAAGATACACGCCATGGTGGCACGTGCTGATGCAGGGGTTCACGGGCTGGCGGGTGCCCGTCCACTACAGGTAACAGGCCCTCTATTCTCAGCTCTAGCGGGCCTCTGCCGCTGCGGCTGCCGCTTGCTGCCCACTCGCTGGCGGCCACTCAGCCCGGACCGTCTACAGCACAGCACAGCACAGCACAGCAGCACACGGCATCCCATCCATCACCATCCATCATATCAACATCCTCCCACCATCATCCTCCCTCCTTCACCGTCAGCCTCGTCCGACCTCTCGCTGTCTCCAGCTGCAGCTGCTCCCACAATCTCTTTGCGCCCGCCGTATCGATCCGCCTCCGACGTCGACCTTGCGCACCATCTCGGCCTCTTTTTGTCGCTCGTTCTGATGATGCTACTTGCCCCTCGACAGTCGCACTCAAAATCCCATCATTAAGCGTAATCCTCCGACCGAGCTCCCTCCGCGTCCACCCTCTGGGAACAGAATAGAGCCTTCTATTTGGCCATCGCATCTATCGTCGTCGCAAACATCTTCAACGCCCGCCCAAGCCCGATATAACCCGCTATGCAGGCCCCGTCGTCCGGCTCACAGCGAGCCTTTGCCCACCGTCGCTCGCCCGGCGCCGAGCCAGGGCCGCCACCAAATGTCCCAGTCCGCTCCATCTCCCCAGCCCTTCAAGCTCGAACCTCGACCGCCTCCACCAGATCTGCCCAGTCCACCAGCTCGCGAAGGATGAATCGTGAAGTGAGTAGTCGCCTCGTCTCGTCTCACCCACAGTCAGAGCCCTGGCAGCCGGCGCAGTGAGCGTCACCAAGAGCTTGCCTGTGCCCCTGCCGAGCCCTGCCCCACGTCCACGCCCAATGGCAGCATGCTAACCGCGCTCTGCTCTCTCCAGGGTTCCGGCAGCGGCGCCAATATGCCTCTGTCGCAAATCGAAAAGAGCGTCACTCATCTCCTCGTCGCCACCAAGCAGCTTCTCGAGACTCTGACACAATGGTCGCGCGGCCAGGCTACCGACAGCCAGGTGTCGGATGTCTATGTGCGCTTGGGCTACGAGTTCAATATGGCCTGTCGCGCATTCACGGCCATCAACGTTGATACATCCGATCTAGGAAATGTCCCCGACTTGCTCAGACACATACTAGAGGCAACGCTCAGCCAGGAGGCTAGCTCTGAGAGTCTAGAGAAATACCTACCCAGGATCCGTGACATCATCATCAACCTGCTTCATGGCCTCAAGCGGAAACAGCAGAAACTCCGACAGAAACAGGCTCGGGACCGCGATGGTCATGCACCTCCCGATAGGACAACCAGCGTCAGCACTGTCGGCAGCGGCCACAGTGGGCTTACAAACATGTTGGAGGAGGGTCTGGAGAATGGATTTCAAGCCGAACCTCAACGGACCGAGTCCTTGCCTCCCCCTGCCAGTTCGTCTCCGCGCCGGTTTGGCGCTCAGCGGGAGCAGTCTCGAGGATCCGTTGCCTCAGAACAGTCGTCTCTGTCGAGCAATACGATGCAGAGCATGCCTGTTGTGCCACCCTACCCAGAGGCTGGCAACACGATCCCGACAGGGCCAGGGCCCTCTGCGAATGGAGAGCTGAATATCGACTCGTTCCCTCCACCACCGCCTCCTCCTCCCGATAACACTTCTAGCGCTCTAGCCGCTTTGCAAAAGGGCGGAGATCTCGAGCGACGAGCCTCTCGAAGATACTCGCAGTATCAAATATCCAAACATCTGGGAGGCGCCAATGGAGTTCCGATCCTCCCTCCACAAAACACGCCGGTACCGAACCGTGGTAGGAAAGAGGTGAGGGAATCGTTGCGCGCAGTGCAGGGCCGCCAGTCCATTCGCCACAACCGTAATACGTCGAGCCAGTCGCTGCGCACCGCTGCCGTCGAAGCGTCCCCTGTCAGGATACCGAGCAGCGTCTCTGAGGAGCCCTCAGCAGTAGAGCCCCCTACAAAGACAGAAAGCCCTGCTGCTCAGAGCCCGGAGGACAAGTTCAGGGCCAGTGCAACGCTCAGCGGGCCGCCTGTTGACCCTATGTTCTATCAGGAGGAGGAGACAAGCAATGAAACGCCTAAAACCGAGCCCAAGGCTGAACCGGAACGTCCACCTACGCCGCCTCCAAAGCCGGCAGCCGAGTCATCTTACTTCCAGGAGTCTCCTCCTCCGACACCTACAAAGGACCTCACTTTGTTCCTCCAGTACAAGTCCAAGGTGAAGAAGTTTGTTCTACCAGAAGGTCGGGCTGAGCTCACGATTGGACGGCTTCAACTCGCCTTTATCGAGAAGTTTTCATGGAACACACAGCAGAATGGCGCAGATCTCCCAGAGATTTACATTCAAGATCCCATTTCTGGTGTACGACACGAATTAGAGGACTTGGCTGATGTGAAGGACCGGACTGTCTTGGTCCTGAATGTGGAGGCTCTGGATGAGGTCAAGAAGCATATCGACGATGGCATTGCTTCTTTGACTGCCATCGTGCGTGATATTAAGCAAACAGTCACGGATCAAGGGGCAGCTATCCAGCGAGTCTCGGATCGACAGCAGGAGGCGGCATCTGAAATGGCTCGAATGGCGCTGGCACCACCACCAGCTGCTCCCGTATCTGATGGGGCCAAGCATCCAGTTGCCCCTGGAAGGAGGCTGGATAGTGGCCATCTCACCGAGTTGCAGAATCTCCGTCGCGACTTGGCCGTTATGCGCCAAACTTACTCAAAGTTCCAGGCTGAGATTCAAGATTCCATGTCAACTATTCGAAGCAAAGCCGCCAACGTCAAGGTTGCTGCGGCTAAAGCCTCGATTCCTGATGTTGAGGGCGATACTGGCTATTCATACGTCACCAATGGTCGCAAGCAGCTTAACAATGACTCTGATCGGTTGGTTGGAAAGGTGGACGACCTCCAGGACCTCATTGAGGACCTGCGCAAGGATGTCGTGCATAGAGGCGTCCGGCCCCTACCACGCCAGTTGGATGCTGTGGGCAAGGATATCGCTCTCTTGACCAAGGAGCTTAAGAGAATGGAGGATTACATGGATCAGGAGAAGCCCATCTGGACCAAGATCTGGGAGAAGGAGCTCGAAGACGTGTGTCAGGGTCGCGACGAGCTTCGCCTTATGGAGGACCTGTTGGTGGATCTGCGGGACGACCTGGAGAAGGCCTCTGAGACTTTTACGCTTGTGGAGCAGGCGACCAAGGAGCAGATGAAGGACAATGGCACTGGCGCAAGCGCAGGATCCGCGCGTCAATTCTCCAGGGGCCTCAACAGTCTTGGCAACAGTCTCGATCAGAGTGCAGCAAAGGAGGGTGTCCTGGGAGAGGTCAGGGCACTCCAACCCAACCACGAAGATCGTCTGGAAGCTATCGAGCGAGCCGAGAAGCTTCGCCAAAAGGAACTCGAGACTCGCCGCGTCAACCCTCTCCACCGTGAGATGGTCAGCTTCGTGTCAGAGGGTAAACTCAAGAAGTCTGGTGGCTTTGAGGAGGTGGAGAGAGCACGCAAGGCAAAGGATGATCGCATCCGGAGAGAAGTATGGGAACGACAAAACGGAATCATCCCAGAGAACCCCATCGGAGAAGAGGAGGAAGATGACCAATTCGAACAGGAGGATGAAGTGCCAGGAAGCCCTCGACCGGCTTCAGCAGATCAAGAGGTGGATGACAATACGGACCTGCCCAACGGCGCCTAGTCAAAGCTTTCATTTTTATACATGAAGACTTTTTTTTTTTTTTTTCATGGAGATAATGCCTGGGAATTGAGGATGAGAAGACGTCCTTTTTTGTGTGTGTTTTTTTAATGCGAAAATTGTCTGATATGGATTCATGGCAAAAACAAACGATGGAAGAAAATATGGGATATGTTTCATGGCTGTGGGACATGGGAAAGGGGGGGATGGATGGATGGATATAAGCGGCCTTGGCCGGCAATTTTGGCCTCTTCTTCTTTCATTCATTTTTTTTCCATAGCTTTTTTTTTACTTGGTAGTTTTTAGTTGGGTCTTTTTACTTGCTTCATAGCGGAGGCGAATGGGAATTGTGTTTTTTTCTTCGTCAGTCTTTTTTTTTGCGTGTGCTGAATAGCTTCACTTATACTGACTAGACTGAACTAGGAGTTGAAGCTCCTCTGGTAGTGGTTGATATAACCCTGATGTTGCGATCCAAGTTCGAAACCTTGTATGGGCCCCTTCGAGTGAAGTTTCAGCAGTTGTAAGCATAGATTGTGATACGTTCACTTGCGCATGAACGCCTCGTCGTAGCATCTTATGCGTCACTTGTATGGTTCATGCGGAGAGAATCCTACTGCTAAAATAGATGTAGAGTGACATTTTCATTCAGTTGTCACGGCAAAGAGCTTTTCCGTTCCTTAAAATACCTACCTTTCCTACCTACCAACCAATTCTATCATCATCAAAGTCATTTGAACCTTCATAACAACCAACTCTTACGATCCCAGTAGTGTAAGCTTGCTCAACGCGGTAACTACAGGCGGCTCCAGCTTCTTACCCCGTCCTAACACGAAATCCTGTAGTACCGCTTCACCCCCCGTAGCTTGCCATGCTGGCTCCTCTTGCTCTGGCTTCTTCTTTTCCTCGCTCTCGGGTGAATTAAACACTTCTGTGACGGCGGTGTTGCAAGCCTCTGAAACTTCAGCCATGAGGGCTTCGGCGGCACGGGCGCGCTCAGGCATGTTTCTGCGGACGAGTGCGAAAACGAGGCGCTCGACATCAGGGGCTGTGGCGCTTACACGCTCGATAAGGCGACGGATACTGTTGACGAGGTATTCTTCCTCGTAGACGGTGCCCTTGCGGCCTCTGGCACGCTTCTTCTCTTCTCGTCTGCGGTTCTTGCTCGTTGCGCGACTGACACCAGTACCGGCGGTGCCCACACTGCCGGCCTTGCCTGTGTACCGTGTGAAGAGGGAGGCGCTGGTGCTGACGCGAGACGAGGCAGCGATGGAAATGTCATCGGGGATGTCACCTCCACCAGCACGCTCACCCTCGTAAAAGGCCAGGGGGTCCTCGGCGGCCTTTCGACGGAGTTCAGCGACACGAGGTACCTGGGCTTTAAGCTGGGCCTTGCAGTCAGCCAGGAACTCGGTGGTTGTACCCAGAGCGTCAGCAAGACCAGTATCGACGGCTGCTGTGAGAAGATCAGGACGGTTACGCTGAATGACGATACGGATGGCGTCCGCAAAGTGGTACCCCTTGCAGAGACAGCGGACGGCCATGTCAATAGCTCCTAGGGATTCAAGGTGAATCGTGGCAGCGGCCGCATAATCCTTGGCCTCCCACAGCGCATCGGCAAGAGCGTTGGCGAGTTCAGCCATTGCATCGACCGACATGGGGGGTTGTTGCTGAGCTGCGGTGTACAGACATTCTTGCCAGCATGTAGCACCGGCAGTTCGGTAGCAGCTGGTTGCCTTGGCGTAGTTCTCGAGAGACTCATAGGCGAGACCAGCTTCGCGGTATTTCGAGGTAGACTCTAGGTACGCGGCATATGCATCTGTAAGGGCACGTAGTCGAGGGGGGTCGTAGCGGTAGAGGCGGAGGGAATCATGGTAGAGAGCATGCTTGGTCGTGTAGGCCAGGAGCTCGTCAAAGACATCCAGTGCCTGGAGGTGGTTGAGAGCCTTGACACGACGTTCGAGGTGATCATCAATCTCAAACTTCCGGCGAAGGTCAGGTTGAGCGTGGAGATGCTGAACAAAGGGGAGGTATTCACGAGGATCACGCTGAGACTGCTGAGCAACCAAGAGAGCGAGTTCCAGGTTATACAGGCCAAGGGCGTTTTCGTACAGTCGGTTAACGTCAACCAGGAAACAAATGTGCTCGACAGCCTTTTCAGCAACCTTTTCATCCTCCTTCATCAGCTCCGACACAAGTAGGAGGCCATCGTCGAGGGCTGGAGGAGATTTGCACACGTGTGCGGTGATGATGTTTTGAAGGTTGGTATCCTTGCGGCTTTGGAGGGCTTTGATGAGCGCATCACACACAGTGTTGACCTTTCCTGGAGAACCTCTAGGCGCAGCAGGAGAATCAGATGTAGGGAGAGCATCTGGGTCGAGAGCTTTGGGTCGCTTTGTGTCTTGATACATGGTCTGGGTGACATCCTCGGCCCTGCTTTGATTAGCCCCCTTTTCAAGATAGAGGAGGTAAGACAACAACATACCGAAGAGAAGAAAGGAACAGATCAATGAAAGTGACATCCGGGATTTGATCAAGAAACAGCCCAACATTGGCCAAGAACTGCTCCGGCTGGTGATCATAAAGAATGTTCATATCAACTCGTTGCGTCCGGCAGTACGAAAAAGCTCGCGAATAGTTCTTCTCATCGATGAGACTGCGGATACCCGCCACAACCATGGCTCTAGGGAAGACTGTCTCGAGGTTTCCTCGGGGCATCTGTAGAATAATACTCATGTTTGCAGGAATGGCAGTGACAAGGCGAGATCCACGTTCCACGCTACGGCATCTCTCGTCCTTTTCAGGATCATCTGCTGGGACTTCGAGTTCTTGACGAAATTAGCGGTTTGCTCTTAAAAACTGATAGCTTACTTACCCTCGACATTGGCAGATAGATGCACAAACTTGACAAAGTGGTTGTTGGTAGTAAAGATAAGATGACTGGGCGTTAAGACGAAAGAGGTACAGTTCTTGGCAAGGAGACGCTCATTGGCATAGATGTGACCGTTCCTTGAAAGACCAAACGCAACAATCTCGCCGTCAACCTTGCTAATCTCGAACCAGGGCATCTGCGTATGGAACCGTATAGGAAGAAGCCGGAGACCACGCTCGGTGGTGATCTGAAGTAGCTCTCCTGAGCTATTCTGTCCATACGCTTCGAGGGAAGGGCCATCTTGGTACGTGGTCGTAGCTAGCACAACATCGTCCGGCTCCGGTAGATGAGGAAGGCCATCATCTCCAGCCTTTCTAGAAGAGTGGATAAAACCCAACTCTTCCTGGGCGAAGAAGTGAAACTCGTCACCGACAGATGTAATACGCAGGGGTACACCATATCCCGGAGTCTCGAGTTCGGGAAAGGCATGCTTGTGCGAAAGCTGCGGCTTGATAGACCTCCCATTCTTCATTGGCCACTCGTAAAAATCGATACCATCATGGTGAAGGACCGCAAACGTGGTGTTGTTGGGTCCAAATGCGACATCGACAGCAGCTGAAGCAACTGAAATCTCAAACATGGACATGGGCGGGGGTATGTTGGCTGTTCGAAAGGGGGTCAACTTGATCGTCTCTCCATCAATGACGGCCACGGCACCGTTATCATTTGGTGGCTGACAAGATCCCCTCGCTGTGTAAAAGATGTACTCGCCAACTAGCACGTTAGAAGTCGACGCAGCGGCAAAGCGGAGGGCCTTTTCAGGGTGCCAAGCCAAGCATGTAGAGTCTGGCTGGATAGGGATCTCTTGTTTGAGATACCAGTGGTAGTTTCCCATTGTCCACAGCTGGATCAGGTCCTTGTAGATGACTGCCAGAACAGTCGAGTCTGAGTTCCACTCTAGCCGTAGTCTTTCGTGAGCTGTCACTGGCCCTGATGGTGAGCGGAGAGTAAACTGCCCATGTCGCAAGCCGTTTCTCTCAAAGAAGGCAACATCTACCCGGTCCGGCAATCGTTGAATGCCAGCCATAAGGTTGCCAGAGGGCCTCCAGCTTAGACTGCCCTCGAGGCCATCAACAGGCTCACTTGCGCTGTCAAGCTCGCCCTCTCGCGAGTAAACCCGGATAACACGACGCTGGCCCTCCTGAACCGAGTTGATGGCCACATATGCGCCGTCTCCTCTCCAGCTGATAGTAGTCGAGCCATCCTCATGAGCGCTCGGCAAACCCTGGTCAACCTTCTCAGGGATGGTGGGATCACGCATAGCCTTGGCACCACGGCCCTGGAACTGCGTCTCCTTCTTTCCCCATCCCACAGAAACATGCTTTGACGCTTTAAGGTCCTCAGCCGTCATGGTAACCTCAGCCACGGGGTCAAAGGTAGCGCCCATCAAGATGACCGTGTTTGCCTTGGTGACAACGACAAGCAACTCCTCATCTGGGGACCATCGCGCAGCAGAGATGCCGGCATCGATGGAGCCGACAATCTCTATGTGAGGATCTCCACCAGAGAACTTGTCCTCTTGAACAGTGTAGATGTCGCCGCCTTCAAGGACGATACATGTGGTTGCTGAACCACTCAGATACTGCAAGCTCACGACCTTGTCGACGAGCAAGTCCGGGGTCGGGCTGGGTGCATCCCAACTCGCCACCAACTCGACAGAACTGTATGAGCATCAGCAAGCCATCAAGACTCAAAAGGGTCAATCAACACGTGATAAAATGCCCTTGCCTGACTTTGACTTACATGTCCTGATCACCCTTGAGCCTCAGCAACTCGATGCTGCTGCTCTCCTCGGTAGGCCCCGCGGTGCAGAGCACCTCATCGGTCTCAGGATCCCAGCAGGCAGCCGTGACATGTTGGCGATGGCATCGTCCAAATCGAATGTTGCGAAGGTTGCGCATCTTGGGCAGCACAACAGGCCCAATAGAGAGTTAATCTTCTGTGTGTCTGTGTCTGTTTCCCTTTTGTGATGCCTCACAAACGCTAACGGACAAAATGGCGAGACGCTCAACGCTCAACGCATGCGTCGTTCGACTTCTTGATCTCGGTGACGCCGTCGCCCGGGGTGACTTTTTCTTGGGTAGCAGTTTTTCGCTCTGGGTCGGGTGAGGGTGTGTATCGGATCGGCAGCTGGCGGCGAGTCGATGCCCGGATTTGAGATTTTCGCCGACGCCTGGTCCGGGGGGTACTTGGAGCGGCTGGTGGGGTGAGGTATCTAGCGGGGTACTTCTGTCTTTAGAATGTGGGCGGGATCAGCCGAAGTACTTCTTGTGGCTGAAAACACAAGTACCGTTCGAGGTAAAAGATCTGATCAACTGCCTGGCCATTTTGTGAGTAATAGCAACATTTTGCTTGGAAAACCGGCTCCCTGCACCAGTCTCGATTCTGAACCTGTGCCGTTTTTTCTTCGTATGTGTGTATGTGATCGGCTCTTTTCACAAGCAGTGGCACTCTTTTTACACTCACTAAACTAGAAAACGAAAAAAAAACCAACCTCGTCCCTCGGTTCATCACCTCATTCTCTCTTCCTCTCAGCCACATTCTGCCCTTCTTAAGCGACTCCTCCTCCTCCCTCGTCCGTGAGATTAGGTTGCTTTTCCCTGCTCCGTTCCCCTGGCCGCATCTATCGCATCGCATCACATGCTCTGCATTCATTAGTCGTCCTTGCCGCTATCGGTGCAATTGAACCCATTGACTCTCTGCATTTGCTCCATCTCAACGTCCTCCTCTAGACTTGCATCCTTATATATCAATCATCATTATTCACCATATAAAGAAACGTCTCCTTCATCGTCATGGATGTCGCCTATAACCAACACGCCGACCGCGCTCGCCGCAAGAACCGCTCTTCGTCTAGCCTCAACCATCTCTCTCTCGCCCCGTTGACGGCCAAGCTCCCCCTCAACGACGACGAGCTCATCGCTGACGCCATCGCGTCCCATCCCCAATCGCCTGTCCATCCAATTCCTTCATATATCCAGGGCAAGTCCGCGCCTACGACCCCGCGTCTCCTCGCCCGCTCGCCCACCACGTCACGCTCGCGATCCCATAACCGAACACCCTCGGCACCCCTCGCCAAGAGTAAATCGACTACACATCTCGCTGCCCCTGCGGTTCGAAAGTCTCTCTCTGGACGCGTTACCCCTAGCAGGCGCAACAGAGATGATCCGACAATTCTAGGCTTTGGCATGCGACATCGCAATGATAGTGACTGGCTACTCCGAACAGGCGCGCTCATGAGCTCCGAGGCTCGCGAGTCCAAGGGTCAAGCTTGGCTCATCTCGCGTCAAAGCTCCACCAGCCTTGCGGGAATGGATCCTGACGAGGAAGACTTCGAGTTTGAACTCGCTCGTGAGCGTGAAATGTCTGCTGCTGCAAGCCGCCGTGCCAGCCGCCGTGGTAGCACTGCTCCTACCGACGAAGACGCGTCTCCTTACGCTAGCCGCTTCTCCAGTCGCAATCATAGTCGCTCACACAGTTTGGCACGTCCCCGAAGTCAGCTCTCTCCTCTTGACCGCCCCGGCACCGGTGACGAATCTTACTTCCCCAACCAGGACGACCAGAACGATCTCCCTGGTCCCGACTTTGTCAACCTTGACGAGCGGCTCGAGGAGCTTGAACGAGATACAGAGCAGGACGACGAAGCTACTGTCCGGCGTTTGGTCCGGCGCGGCCAGGCTGGTACAGCGACTTGGTTCGGTAGCGTCTGGTCACTCTTTTCGGTGGAAGAAGACGATGAAGATTCGGAAGACGATAGCGAGGATTCTCCTATAGATGGGAATTCTCAGCTAAACCGTTCCCGAAGCTCTTCATCGCGGTATCTGGCAGGCATAGCAACTGTCCCGGAGGAACGCATGCCTCCTCCTGGGGATAACGATGGTGGTTGGCGGGATGCGGCGTGGCTGTTGAGCGTGGCGTCCAAGGTGATGTTTTAGATCATGTTTTCTGCAATTGGGACCCGGCGTAATATCATAAGAACATACAGGCCGGAGGGGAACAAATGGGGTTCAAGGGTGAGGTACAGAATATGCTTGAATTCGAAGCATTATTGGGTAATCATATGTTGTCAGGGTGCAATATGGATAGGTAGGATGGATGGGAGGTAAAATGGACTTTCGGCGTATGCTTGACCTACTCGTACTTGGAATATCCGCGTCTTGCAAAACCTGTGCCGCGCCGGGACCAACGGCATCATTCCGTTGTTCCCCTACCCAAGCCAAGCCGTATCCTCGGCCGACCGCCAGGCCATCCGGCCGTGTTGTCTGGGCGTTTGTGGATATCCAACGCTTGCGAACAGGCATTCGCTTCTGGACCTTTTCTATCCAGGGTCTATTCCGCAGCAAATGTCCCCTAGCTGCATCGCAAAGCTTCCGTCGCCGTTGAATGGGGCTCGAGGTCGGCGCATGATCACCGGCCGGGTAGACCCCGGTGAGCTCCGGGAGCCCCCACACCCGCTCCGCGGCCGGGGACACTCCTTGTCAACCCCCGGCCCGCCGGGAAGGACGGGGGTACGGTTCAGGACCGTCTTGAATGCGACTGGCCGCCACGTAAGCTTTGTTTCCTCCTCTCTCATACTGGACCAGAAATGTAGCGCCGTCTAGCGTACTCTCGAGCAGCTGCTAGTCTGAGGTAGATAAATATCCACCGGAACGACCTGGCCTGGCCTGGCGCAACGTGGTGGTGATGGGACCAGGGACCTCACGACCATGCCGTGGCGGGCTGAGCATGGAATGAGCAAAAACCGGTTTGTCGGGCTGGGCTGTCACCTTGCAGAAGGATCACTGCGGGCCTCGAACAGGGTCCTTCTCTCCTTTGCAACCTCTTCCTTTCCGCATCTATCGGATGGATAAAGAGTCCCGGTCGCCGAGAAATTTCCCATCACATCCCATCCCACCTTTTCGAAATCCAGGGCATCAGGGTGACAAATTGCACGGGATGTTACGTTGTAGACGCAGTATCCGTCCGTACATACTCGCGGGATACTGGATCCTACCTGGTATTAGATGTGGTCCGTGGTTCCTTTGCATTTCTCCGCTTCTCTTTGATCTCTTTGTGATCCATTACCCGAGGCGAGGGCGCTTAACCCGTGCAAGGCAAGTCTTGCATTGCATGCCCGTGCTACATGCTTCCCGGGAAATGGGTCATTGGTGGTTCGACAGTGATGTCGATGCTGGTGATGCTGACGACCCCGTCCTCCTCTCCTGTTCGACCCTACTTTATCAAGATACAGCCGAACATTGCCGTTTGTCGCTGATGCCCAGTGATGTGACACAACAGTCATCTTACATCGACGCATGTCCGCTCGAGTCTGCGGCTGCGAAACTTGTGCGTCATAGGCTGCACAAGTTTGCGGTGAGGACTAGACAGACTGCGAGTGGAGTCGACATGCGGCTTGCATTGTTAGGACAATGCCTAACTGACGGTCAATATCAAAAGTGCTGTTTGCAACAAGTACAGGCAATCGTCAAGAATAAGACCCTTGGCAGATCCCATGTCGTTGGACGTTTCATAAAACAGAGACCCGACTTGATGGGTGATATGTAAACCCAGACAGACCGATATCTGGGCCCAGGAGCACCAGTCGATGTGAGACCACAACTATCCCGGCACCGGCACGGCAAACATGAAGTGGCTGTGGGCGAGTTCAAACCTCGATTCTGTCTCCAAGCTTACCGAGCGGGATGATGCCAAGAGCGTCGCCCCTCCACACTATTGTGTCGGTACAGCACGTGCCGCTTCAGCTGTCATCCGGTTGAAGAGATTACCATGTTGGTATGTCGAGTCAGATCACCCAGAGATAATCTCAAGCAGTCATGGTGCCGAGGAAATGGTGGTAGGTAGTATTCCAACAGCCCAAAGGTTCCTGAAGTGCCTAGGTATAGCCCCCTGCCAACAAGCCATCGAGGAAGTTAGGGACCCCGCCATCAGGCCGTGCACGAGGGGTGAGTGAGGGGTGCGGAATGGGGCCCGTCAAGCTGTGAGATTTGATCAACGGACCCTGCATCAGGACATGGGAAGGGAAACGGCCAGGACTTAACGGAAGCCAGCGCCAACAACACAAGGAGTGTGGCGGAGAAAATGCCGCACAATGCTTGCCCGTCCCGTCAGTTTTGGCAAGCCTCGTGATGGTTGGTGCAGAGGTGGTGCTTGGCTTCGACAGGTGCCAAAAAGGATGCGGCAGCTTGGAGCTCGAGGGGTCTGGTCAAGTGGGAGATGCTGTGTGGGGTGCTCTGGTGGCGTCTTCGGGTTTACTTTTCTCGAATTCAACCGGGCGGTGGGCTGTGGACCAACGGGAACGAGGCGCCGCGTTGAGCTGTGGTGTCCTGGGACTTGACCGCGACGTCCAAGGGTCTGCAGGCAGATAGAACCTTCCACTCCGTTGGCACGGACAGCCGGAGGCATAACAGAGACCAGGGGGAGGCTCTAGAGTCTCGCGGTCGAAACAATCTCGAAATCTTGCGGCCGAGACCGTCGATCATATCCAGGCTGGGCCATGCCAACACTCCAGCATGTGGACCGGTGACTCGGTGAGCTCTGTCATGGATTGGGATTCGGCGGAGGGAAGAACATGGTGGGAATGATGACATGTTGGGCCTTCAGCATTCGGCAAGGGCCTGCTCGCTGTGCTCGAATAACCACCGAGCATCATGTCTTGACCAGTGGTGGGAGCACTATCGAAGTGGCAGGGTCGTAAAAGAAATGAGGAAGCAGGGCTGAGTGGAACCTCGAATAGAGACGACATGTGGGCACGGCGAGATATTGCCGGCTCTCGGGCGACGGATGATCGTGTGGAAGACCCGGAACTACGTTGGAGTTATGAGGCTGGCGATAGGGCGAACTGGTAAAGCTTGGGCACATATGAATGTCTGTCTTTGGAGTTTGAGCTGCACGTGATAGAAAGCAAACCTAGAGGTTGAAGTATATGTGGAAAGTACAAGTCGGTTAACTCCTTCCGCGTCATTGGGAGATACCTCGGAGAAGATTGGGCTGTGGTGAAATGGAGCTTGGTGATCAGCCCAAATTCCGGGAATAGACCGCCTCGAAAAACGAGATAGTAGTGGAGGTAAAGCAAGATGCTAACTTCCGATAGCCCATTCTGTACTCAAGGTCGTTCTGAGTATGGAGACCAGCTGAGAGGGTCAATCATGGAGTCTCGCTTGACAATAGTCAGACCTCATGGCTCTCTCTCAGCCGCCCAAACAGGAGATACCAACATCAAATCGGAGTCAAACCGAGGGACAAGTCATAAAGTTGCCTGACTCTTGCTTCTGGCAGTAGCATTGTTTTCGCGCAGTGGTCAGTGGCCGTGTCTTGCTGGTGGTACATAGGTAGTTCGAGACTAGTGGGAGAATGCTTCTGCGCTAGGCGGACGCGGTATTGAGCCCCGGAGAACCAGAACAAAAAGTCGTTCGTTCAAGGGGGTCGTGGTCAGGGTAGTGCTGTTGGAGTAATTAGGCGGTGACATTTTGGTTATGAGCCTTGCGGGAAGGGCTCAGGGGAGGAATGTTGGATTGCTTGTCTTCTCCCACGGGACAGACTCTCGTGGTCAACTAAGGCTAAGCTGTCGCGTGGCACAGGCATGGCACTGACGGGATAGAAAACTGGCGCGAGGCTTGAAGCAGGGGGACACCCTGGAACGCGTCACGCTCTGTAAATGGGGGATGGGTATGGGGGATGGAGGACAACGGTCGAGGAGATGAGGATGGCCTCAACCTCAGCCTGGGCTGGGCTGGCAGCGTCATCCGGCAAAAGATTGTAGAACGGCAAATCATAATCTATGCTCTCGTTGTCTCTCCCTCCCGATGATAGCTCAAAGAAGCCCCAGTTGCATGACCGAAGATCCTTTTCTATTTGGGAATGGCGTCCCCCATTCGAAGCCGTGGAAATCTAGGCGCGTCCTGTGCTGTCCTGTGCGTGCTGTCTTGTCGGATCCAATGATGCAACCGCTGCCCCTCCCCATTTTTTTTTCTCTCTCTTCTCTTCTTTTGTCCATGTGGGTTCTCCCACAAAACAACGACGTAATCGGCAGGGCCCCCTCCACGACTGGGGACCTGCCTGGGGCTCACGTACAGGAGGCAGGTAGCCCAAGTAGAGGTAGGTACTTCTCTCCAGAATAGGTCCACGTCGTTGTCGGCAATAGCCCCCATACACCGAGTGTGAGCGAGCTTGATTCCAGAGATCTACCTATTTCCACTGTCTGCCTCCCCTTCTTCTCTCTCCCTCTCTTCTCCGTAGTCTCACACCCTTCCTGAGCATCCCCTAGGGCTTCGTCTTCTTCCACCGCCGTACCGTACCTACCGGACTGGACGTTTTGTCGCGCACGCATTCCTGGTGTCCCTGTACCTCTGGCGCTATATTCAGCCACTGTCGTCAGTCGTACCAGAACAGCCCGCTTCGGGATCTCCCGCAGAGCACACAACCTGAACTCAAGACGACACAACTTTTTAGTGACCACGCGCTCGGTCGATAGCTGCACTGCACTGCTCTGCTCTGCACTACCTACACACAACCAAGGGCTCACTGAGCACACAAAGGCAAAGGGGCACGGACTTGAGCCAAGGGACAGGCGAGAAAAGGAATCTCCAGCCTTCCCACTCAGTTGCTGCCTTGCAACTCTCACTCGCGCTCAACGTTCGTTGGGAATCCTACCATCCCAGGTCCATCCATAAACCTACTCGAGGTAAGGAACATGTCTCTCCTCCACACTCAGGGCAGATATTCCCGTTCTTTATGCTATTCTGCTTGTCATTGCTCGTCTCTGTTTTGTTCCGGCACGGCAGGTGCTTGACTTGAATTTTCACTCTTCCATGGATCTTCCGCCCTCATCCCGCCAACACTAAAACACCATCCACATCCACATCCACCCATGGCATCCCCTCCCTCGCGTGGTCCCCAACCGACATTGGATCCTTCCGCCGCCGCTTCTGCTGCCGTTGCCGCCAGTCGACAAGCAAGCACCGTCGATGGCTCAAGGTCCACGGACGCCCTGCGTCAGCTAAGGCACTTCAACCCCACTCGACATGGCTCGCTGGCCTGCTCCGAGCCTTGAGGGCTCTTGGATGGATTCGGATGGACCCCCCATGGCTAGCCCCTCATCCATGAGTTGACTGCCCACATACCAGCAGCCGACATCACAATATCACACACATCTCAACCGCCACCTTCACCACTACCGCCGAAGCACACGGTCAGAAACACTCTCAAGCCATATCTCAGCCTCCCTAGGCCAAGGGTCCATCTTGTCGTACTCACTCAACCGTTACCCGAGCCGAGGGTTGTCATCACTTCTCTCCGCAGACTCCATACACCTCACCTACCCATCACGCAGCTCTTCCACCGGAGCTCAAGGTCCACGATCTGCACCAGGTACACACAACTCTTTGAATAGTCCTAAACTGCTCGTCCGTGATGGCTTGCTGCCGCCCTGACAGCAAGCGTCACTTCCGCGCCATTTGAAACCCCCCCGCCAGCCACTCAAATGTTGTTCAGCGCAGCCAAGCCGTCCCAACTCGGCCTTGCGCCGCCGACTCTCACCATCTTGTTCCTTTCAACTGGCTCCAACCCGGACCCCGGCTGTCTCATTTGCACCACTCTTTTGTTCTCGTTGTCGTCTCCTCTGACCTTCATCCCAGCTCTCTCCCTCTCCACCCGTGGATCGTTATCCTCCGCCGGCCCCACGCTGTTGTTCCGGAGCTTCCAGCACGGTTCTTTCCATCAACGTCAATATACCCCTCCATTATAGGAACACATAGAGATACCCGCCAACAAAATGTCACCAGCTGAGGATAACAAGGTATGTGGACTCTGCTCCAAGACTGAGCCCCAGCGTAGTCCCTGACAAGCCGATACAGCTCAACGAGGCCTCTGACCTCGGCGATGGTGTTGACATGGTTACCTTTAGCCAGATTCTTGAGATGGACGACCCCGATGACCATGACTTCAGTTCATCTATCGTCTTCGGTTTCTTTGAGCAGGCCGAAGAGACGTTTACTCAGATTGACGAAGCTTTGTGAGTTTCAAATCACCATTTGCTAAGCTTTCAGCTTGCACATGGTTGGCATCTATGCTTGTACGCGGGGTTATGGCTAACCACTCGCCTTCCGGTGTTGCCAACAGGGAGAAGAGAGACCTTGACAACCTGTCTGCCCTGGGTCACTTCCTAAAGGGCTCATCGGCGACGCTAGGACTCGTCAAGGTTAGAGACGGTTGTGAAAAGATTCAACGATACGGAAAGCATGAGAACGTTGACGGAACCCCCGAACCCGACGAACAGGTTTGCCTCGCGGGCATCCAAGCGGCTTTCGATGCAGTCAAGAAGGATTACGCCGAGGTCGAGCAAGCTTTAAGAAAATATTACGACGGGCTCGACAAGACTGACTAAAGCGGCAACATTTTCACTTCACATGGAGATGCTGGAAAGGGACGAGTTGCATTCGCGAGACTAGTATCAGGGCAGCAACTGGTTCAGGACAGGACGCAACGTTCCACCCAAGAACCTCTACCCATGTCTTTGGAGCGGACGATTTCGATTCGACAACGGCTTGTTGTGTTGAAGGGCTAGGAGAAGAAAAAGGTCGAGGGTGATTTGAGGCAGATACCCCTGCCATTGAAAAGGCTGGAGACTCGGCGTGGCAGACCAAGTCAAGGAAGGACAAGGACAAGGAGAGGCATTGCAAAGACGGCGCAGAAAAGGGCCAGGGTGCCCCGCGATGAATTGAACAACTATTTCAGAAGATATACTTGTGACAGATGGCAATGCCCTTGTACGTAGCAGAGCCTTCACCTAACCCCTTTTCGCACCGGTTATGACAAGATTGATGTTGGATAATTACTTGTCAGAATCACGAAGGAGGTGTTATTCTAGCGTTACCGCTCGGGATCACAGGTAGTTGGCAGTCTTGTGTGAATTACGCCAAGTGTTAAGAGATCGACTGTTAACAGCCAATAACAAACATAAAGACGAAGAAAGGAATTCAGACGTCTCTCGATAGGTACCCCCATGTTGACTGAATGATGTCCAAGCTCAAGCTCAAGCTCAAGCAATGGTGGGGTAGGCTCCCTGGCAGCTTACCGGCGGCGACAAATTAGGTCAGCCTTTCACAACACCAAGACCTGACATCATCCCAACGGTCGGTGTGACACGAACCGACACCGGGTACGGCGTGTGCGACTCCTGGGCTCCGTTATACGGCATCAAATACGTGAAAGGTACGTCAATATCAATTTCTTGTGTCTCCTATGACGATTGCCTCATGGAGGTTTTTGGCTTGCGGGACCACACGTCGGTTACATCAAAAGATGCTCCCGATGATCTACTATCAAGGGCAAATACTTCTAGTTTTATGTCATTAGATACTTTTTTCTCTTTCATTCTCTCTTATTTACTTACCATGTTTCTAAACTGAACTGGAGCTTTGAACCTCCAGGCTAACATAAGCAGGCAAGCCCGGACTATATTCTCACATCTGAAGACTCTATCTGTCTCTTTCATCTTATTCTTATGTTTATACAGAGTATCGGGCACACAAACTTGGCTCAAGGTCAACCAGTCCATTCCCCGAGCCATCTCGGAAGCTTTTCGCTGAAAGAATAAAACACCACTCCCTTGGTCGAGTCGTTTAACGATGCCGCCCAAACCAGTCAGGGCAGCCCCAACACACTTTGTGTGCATACCCCTCGCCAGCCAACAGCTATCCAGAAGCTTGGCTGCTTTCAAAGCAGATGTCACCAGTCCCATGAGTTTCGGGGTGCCGCCGGATGCAGTCCGTCCTCTAGGCACGATGCATTTAACCTTGGGTGTCATGAGCTTGAAGGATGACGGCATCGAACAAGCTACAGAGGTCTTGAAAAGTCTCAGACTACTAGATATCCTTTCCAATGCGAGGAAAGCCTTTCTACAGAGTAAAGCTGTCCAGATGGGTCTTGCTTCTGCAGAGAACAGCTCTGCAGCTGCGGAGGGGCCGCTTTCTATAACACTCCAAGGTTTACACGCTATGCAAACACCAGAGAAGACTTCAGTCCTCTACGCACCTCCTATCGATACGGAAGGGATACTCTACCGTTTCTGCGAGCAGATCAAGAAGACGTTTCAAGAGGCCGGACTCATGGCCGAGGAGAATCGTCCGCTGCTGCTCCACGCAACTGTCATCAACCAGTGTGTCCAATAACC
>JABCKD010000576.1:0-31203 GCA_013186415.1 Fusarium sp. NRRL 66088 | reverse complement strand
GAGTGGTCCAGGGTTACCGGGGGGGGGCGGGCGTCTTATATCTAATATCCATGGATGGTCTATGGTTTCTTTCTGGGACAGGTTCCTTTCGATAGGCGGCGGCTGGAGTTTTATGGAGGGGGGAACGGAACGGATGGGGGGAGGCATCGGGTTGGTTATTACGACTATTGCAACTGCAACTGCAACGCCGGATATATCGTGTGCTGGGGTTTTTTTACCGATTGATACTCTACTTGGTCTACATGCTCTACTTTCAGTTCAGCTGAGCACTCATCATAGTACATGACATTACATGACATTACATCCATGAAACCCTATCGCCTGTTTAGGGAGGCCTCAAGAAAGAGTGTGGAACATGCGGGAACCCTTTTAGGTATTGGTACCTACTCGGGGGGGCGTTGTGTGATAATGACCAAAGGCGGCCTAGGTATTGGACACTGGGAACTTCCTGTTACGAAACATCGGACACTGGGGGGCACTGACACTGGACCTAGCGGCGGGCCGGGTAACTGTTGTCGATTGCCCCGTCCCGGGCTCCCCTTCTCCGTCCGTTTTCCCCGTTTTCCCGCGGCACAGACACAGGCAAGCAGATATAGGTAGGTAACATATCCATCCTTGGACCCTCACCAATTTCCTCTCTCGGCAACCGGCTCGAATCGGTCTCGGGGGAGAGAAAAGCTCAGGCCTATATTTGTCTTTTGCGATAGAGGCCACCTATGATTTTCTGATCTGGTCCACTTACACGACCACCCCCTTCTCTCTCTTACTTTCAACACTGAAAGCCATGCCTGCCGCCGGTTGGCTTAGATACCCTACCCCACAAGAGACTCGACTACCTACCCTAGACTGGACACCGTGCACCCTGCTGGGACCTTGATATCCGTCCATAGGACAGGTTCGGAACTTCTTCCGGTGAATCAGGTTGGTCCTTACTTCTTTCACGGATCACAAGCATGGGGGAGTCCGATGTATGTATGTACGTACCTATACCTATTTCCATGATCATGATTCTTCTTCCGAGACAAGAACAAAAGGTCCTTCTTTGCGGGGAACCAGGCTCTAGATCCCCTTGCTATGAAGAAATAAATGGAAGTAAAAAAAAAAGTATATCGGAAGTGAGTTGCCTCTATTGGAATAGAATCAGATCAAGTGGGGAGATTACGACTTTTATTTGAGTTTGTGTAATAAATTGCTTATGCGAAACGGCCCAAGGGAAATCCTCATGTGAAGCATCCACAGCGCTTTGATCCATGCTCTTCAACACATGGAGAGAGAGGAATATGACGGGATACTCGGGTATCTTTATCCGGACCATGATGAATGAATGACAAAGTTTGGCCAAGTTGTTCTTTTTTGGAATAGGTTCACCTGAGGCAGGCTGGCAAGCTTTCATTAGCATCTCGTATTATCTATCATATCATGATAGTAATCTTAAGAGTTACCTACCTAAAGAAAGATTTTTTTAAGGTTAGAAAGGATCTCTTTTAATTTCCTCAAATGTTGTGCATGAGCTTATTAAACTCTCTTCTTATTATTCGTTTAATACTTCGGTATGTCAAGATATAACATGAGCGCGCGAAATACTCAAGTTGGACATATCGAGTATGTGCTTCTACGAATCAATGACGGGCGACGTGTGGTTCGTTTCCATCTTGGACTCTACGTTCACAATATGTAGTCATAGAAGTGTCTGTAAAACGATGGGTATTGCGACTGCGAATCTATGGATATACTAGTCCTACAAAAGCCAAAAAAGAGAGAGAAATAAGCCGGACCTGAAACACCAAAGCTTGAGGAAATGACAGTATGAATATACAAGAAACCTAGAAAAATCATCACAGTAGAGCCATTCCCGCACCTATGCCCATCATTCCCAGAGCAGCTCGAGCGACATGCCCCGTGGCCCGCGCCGGAGCCACTCCCTTGCTCCTCGACGTGAACATCGAGTCGGGTGTCATGGCCGCCGCGTCCACCTTTTCCTTTGTTGCCGTCGCCTTGGGCGTCATGTGTAGGTCGGTAATGCAGAGCGTCGTGCAAGGGATGGCCGTCTGGAACACGTTGTCGACGTGGCTGGCTCGAAAGACGGGAGTCTGCGCCCAGCGGTTGGGTTCTGGCACTGCATCCGCGTCATCAGGATTGTTGACGTTGGTGATGATGTGTAGGATGCCGTTGGAGATGAGAATGTCGGTCGAGATGATCTTGGCCGAGTTGACAAACATCTCGTTTCCGACTTGACGGATTTGCAACCTCTTGCCCTGGCTTATTGTCTTGAGAGATTTGGCATTTCTGAGATCCGTAGACACTAGCACCTTGCCGCGGACTATGTGGTAGCCCATGACCTCGGCCAACTGGCTCAAGCTCATCTTGGCTAGGGTTCCTCCAATGGCTTCCATGGCTTGGTCCCTGGGAGCAAAGACGGTGATGTCCTTGACGTCGTCGAGATCAGGCATGATCTTGGAGTCGTACAAGCCGCCGAGGAAGGACTGTACTTGACTCGCCGTGAGGACCTGGCCGATTCCAGAGGGAGGTACAAGCACACTGTCGACGATCTGGATGAGACCGCCATCGAACTCAATATCGTTGTTGACGACCGTGGCTCTGCTTCCAAGTCTTGTGCTGAAGACTACCACGTCTGGTTGCTTTGTAATGAGAATATTTTGACCGTTTGTAACATTGGCCCATGTAGGATCCTTAAGGAGAGTAGGCTTGACGTAGGCAGGTCCAGCTTTGAGGTCTCCAGTGTCAATGATCCCCTGAAGGATGTGATATTGAAGCAGGGGTACAGTCGTATTCTTGTGTTCGGGATTCCAGATTTTTGAAAGTGCTGAGTATGGGATCTGAGTAAAGGCATAATCCGAGGGTGCCACAATCTATCGCAAGTTAGAAAATGCAAGGGAAAAGGTGTCGTGGGTGAGATGTACCGTCACGCCCTTGTAACTAGGCAATTGCATCAGGATCTCGGGGTATTTCTACGGGCCTTGTTAGCATGGACATTCCGACCTAAGAGGGACGTGACCAACCTGGATCAACTTGTAGTAGCTGGTAAGCTTTGGGTGATTTCGCAAGACGGTTCCCAAGTCTTTGGCTGCTTCCACGCAGGCTACCATGCTGGCAAAGCCAACAAGAACCTTGGACCACAGCATGGCTCAGGGTGGCGACCGAAGCCGATAATATAACGATTGTGTGGACTTGTATATAGATGGCAGATGAAAGAAAGAATGTCGCTCTTGTATGCCGTTCGAGGGCAAGGGAAGGGAGTGCAGGTGAACTGGTGCACCGAGTTGTCTACCACGAAACTTGACCTTGTCAAGATGGAGAGAGTGTCAGACACAATAACAATGCGTCTATCGCAGTAAGATCAAAAGGAGAGAAAGGTGCAAAATGCAGCGTGATCAACGAGAAAGTGAAGGCGCGAGGAAACGGTCTACCGGCCGCCTCTAATAAGTATTCCCACAGACGAGGCCATGGGAACTCTCCCCTCGCCAGCAGAGCTCCACCATCTCATACTCGGGCAATAACTCTCGGGCACCCCGTTTTCCAAGCTCTGGACGCACTAAGAGAGTCTGCTGGGCACATGGTGAACTGTAAGATGCCGCGATTGTCGATGAAAGCGAGCATCCAACTCCAACGCCCCACGGTGAACCCAAATGCGCCGCCAAGCCTCCGGATCCATGGAAGGGTTGTGACCATGGCCGCTCTTGGAGGTGTCAGTGTCGTAGCACCTGTCAGATCGGCGGAGCATCCGAGCCTCGAACCCTGAACCCTGTTAGTGGGCGCGTGTGTCAAGGATATCTGTGGTCTAGATCCCCGGATTGGGACTCAAGAAACTGGGGCACGAGCCACACCTTTCGTCACCTCTTAGTTCAACTTGGGCCGTAGTTTGTTCAAAGAGTACCGTCTGTTGATATGTGATCGACTTGAGAATCGAGGTATCTTTGTCATCTTGAGGGAGGGACAGCTAAGGATTTCCCATTTCCAGTAGCAAAGCCTCTGGAGGGGAGTGAGCCCAAGGGTATTCAGTGACTCTCAGGATCTGCACTTGCAGCTGCAGTCATCTTTTCCCAGTTACCAGTAACTTGATCTATCCCATCAATGATATGTTTTGAAATCCAGGCCAACTGTTGAGCGCTGCAACTCTTTTCTCCATGGTAGCGATGTCAACATTTGGCTTTGGGCATCCATGACTCCTCCCCCCCTGGTGCCTGAATGCTCATAATAGAGATGGATCGTTAGACAGCCATACCGGTAGGGGTCCTCAACGCCAGATGAACCCATGGCATAACTTTGTATGTCTGCCACTCCAAGTTAACCAACCTGTCGGCAGGCGCGGCAGCTGGACACCAGGACAACGTGCAGTTCGGACCCTTGCGATGGCACATGGCTAATGTCTGAGACAGCACTCAGGCCGCAAATCTTCCAGAGGGGGAAAGGTAGGCTGCCCGATAAGCTCGAACAGTGGTTCGATCCGGCTGACCTCTGATGCTCTGGGGGAGTCGGCCACGCTTGTGGCGCCAGTGCCAGGTCCAGACACTCGGTTCGTGTATATGGTATGCAATCGATATCCACACTACCATCTGCGGGCGATTCGTGGCTATTTAATATGGGTAGTCGTCATGTCTCATTGACAACGAATCAAATTCTCACAAATCTCCATGAGGAAGAAGAGAGGTGTGATCATCCCCGTTTCTCCCCCTGGGCCACCTGAGATTGACTTTGTGCTGAGCGTCCCGAGACATTCAGAAGCCAGTCTTGGCATTATAGGTTTGATTCTCTGTTGTCGATCAAAGGATTGAAATACTCCTCCTCGGCTCCAGGGAATTCAGGACTGTCGTCTTGGTCAAATTTTTGTAGGTAGGCATCGTAGTGTCATTGCCTTCGATCAAATCCGCAGATGGCCTTTAGGGGCAAACTCTAACTAACACGATGAACGAGCGCAAGGTACGCGATTGCGTACCCAACACTCTCACGCCAAGGTCTCGGTAAGGTCTAATACATTGGTAGCGACCTGGGGATGCCGCTTTATTGTCACTTGAGGTGATGTGATGATTGGAGAGACCTTGACTGGCAGCACTGGGCCTGAGCGCAATGGTAGTCATGCCGTCACGTTCACCATCAAGTAGATATCCAGGGTAATTACCAGTGACAAGATCTTTTAACCGTAGAGGTGGCGAACAACGATACCTCCAGAAGGTAACTAAGGGATAACCGTTGACGGTTTGTAGGGTTGGTGGTGAATAGCTCCTGATTGCAGAGATTGCCCTTTCCATGACGGCAACGATGATGCTATTCGTCATCTGGATCGACAATCAGCCCGGCAAAGAAGTGAGATGCTGGATGAGCGACTAAACAAGCGCATATCGAGCGGCCAAGTTCCCACGGGCCAGGAGGCTGGCTGATCAAGTGGCAAGCCCTTGTTGCGGGTGATCAGGACGCGGTTCCTGAGATCTCCAGGGCGTGTGCCTAACCTAAGTAAATCAAGGTTCAGAGCCCTGAATATAGCGTGAGGGGCGTGATAATGTCTCCTCAGCCACGTCGAGCTTGTTCCTGTCGATGCTATCGCCACTTTTGTGAAGCCTGAGAAGTTGGTGAAGCTAGGGTAAGTGAGAATTTGGGGAGAAAAAGCAACCTGGTCGCTAAGCTGTGTGAATACTAATCAAAACAAAGGCCTTAAGATCTTCCTCTGTCAGTATGTCTTACTTGGGTAAATTAACGCTGGTGATGCTCTTGTCTCCTAGCGAGGGACGGTCCTACTTCAGGCACACCTCTCACCCCTCAAGAGCTTGGATCATTGACAAGGCTCGAGAGGGAGCAATGACCAAGTTAGTTACTGGGGAAGACCTGCAACAGCAATGTCGGTATTGCCAAGGGAAACGAGGACTGCTTCATTGGTGACCTCGGGGATGGATGGGTCTCGGCAAGATGGGCTGGAGTCGTGGGCAAGAGCGGAACCGAAACTATGGGAGTCTAGCCGTCGACTAGCGCTCGGAAGAGCTGCCTGATGTAAACTCTGTTATCGACGGTTGCGAGCAGGGCCTGAGACATTGTTGAGATTGGTGATGATGGAGAAGAGTTGTTGGAATGATGTGGCTTGAGTTTTTGGAATTGATGAACAGGCGAGAGCGTACAGTGCCCATAATTGAGAGTACTGTATTTAAGTGCTATGGCTCAGCAGAAAGTGGGGGAATTTCTACTAAAAGAATGACACCACTAACTAGTTAGACAGGTAGGTGTGTGCGAATAGCACTGTGCCGCAAGACATCCCATACTCAATCTTTCCCCGGCAACGACGCTCTCGTCCGCCTTTAGCCATCTTAGTCTTATTATCCACGGATCCTTCAGCCTCCAACAACTCTGATCCCATTCTCACGCACTGTCTGGATCGTAGTTTCGGCTGAGTCCGGCGTTAGATCGAATCTGGTTTACCATGGGCTCGATCGAAACCATGAATGAGCCAAACCTGGCTTTCCCGCTGCCGTTGAACCGCCTACCATTTCATCGTCTTTTATCTCTTCTTATGCCCACTTGTTTTTAAAAATTTGCGAGTTTGATAATCAAGGATCGCTTGTTCTGGCCTCCACCTCGCTATCCATCTTTAGAGAGTATCTGAGGAGCTGGTGCTGAGTTCCCCGCCAGGACGAAGTTGGACTCTTACGTCTTTATTCTCCAGCTTCATTCATTTTGAGGGCCTAAATTTCCTAGTACTCCTTTCACCATGAGTCAACATCGACAGAACAGTCAAGATCATGACGGGGTTGGCCCTGGTCCGACAGACATGTCACGAACCATGTCTATCGACTCCAACGCTCACTCAGCTCACCCAGAGCCACCAAACAGTGGCCTCCGTCACAGCATCGAGCCTGTACGTGGACCAGGCTCGGCTGGAAATGCGGGCATGTTTAGCATCCCCGAGTTTTCACGCCCTCCCTCTGACTATGAGTCTTCCAATGGTTCCGGGACGCAATTTGAGGACCGGAACCGGTACTTCCACTCGCGAAGAGTCAAGCCCGGTGAGGTTGAGAAGCCATGGCTGGAAAAGACCAACCCCAAGGAGAAGTGGGTGACCATTCTCCCAATCCTGGCCATCTTTATCGGTCTTGTCGGCTCTGGGTTTCTCGTCTGGGATGGCATAAGAAGTGTTGTGAAAAATACTTACTGTCCTGTTCTGGACGAAGACTTTAGTGGAGGGTTGGATTCAAAGATCTGGACCAAGGAAGTTGAAGTTGGGGGATATGGGTAAGTTCTATTCATTCTATCCTTGCTATATACAAGCATGCTGATCTTGTGTAGTAATGGACAGTTCGAACAAACAACCAACACCGATGAGAATGTCTATGTCGACAACGGTAACCTCATTATCAAGGCCACCCTCCAGGATGCAAAGTTGATGGAAAAGAACAATGTCATAAACCTCTTCAAGGACGGTAGCTGCACCTCCAAGGTCTGGTCGAACTGCATTGCTTCAACCAACTTGACTGCGGGAAACAATAGTGTCGTACCTCCAGTCAGGTCTGGACGCATCAACACCAAGAAGGGAGCCACCATCAAGTATGGCCGGATCGAAGTGACAGCCAAGCTTCCTGAAGGCGACTGGCTGTGGCCTGCCATCTGGATGTTGCCCGTCAAGAGCGTCTACGGCCCCTGGCCTAGATCTGGTGAGATCGACATCATTGAGTCCCGTGGAAACAATTGGACATACGCCCAAGGCGGAAACGACATTGTTGGTTCTGCCCTGCACTGGGGTCCCAACTTTGCCAACGACGGTTGGTGGAAGACCAATAACAAGCGAAGAGCCCTGCACACCACTTACAGTGCTGGTTTCAACATGTTTGGCCTGGAGTGGAATCAAAAGTACTTGTTTACCTACGTCAACACCCGTCTTCTTCAGGTCACCTACACCAACTTCAAGAAGCCCATGTGGAAGCGTGGCGGGTTTCCCGACGTCGACCAGAACGGCACTCGACTCACTGACCCCTGGTCTGCCTCGGGCGAGCTCAATGCACCGTTTGATCAGGAGTTCTACCTGATCCTCAACCTTGCTGTTGGAGCCACCAATGGTTGGTTCGAGGATGGCAAGTCTGGGAAGCCATGGTATGACAACTCGCCAACAGCCAAGCGAGACTTTTGGGAGGCTCGTGGAGAATGGTATCCCACTTGGAAGCAACCCCAGATGGAGGTCAGCCGTGTTGTCATTACACAACAGTGCAATGGTGACGAGGAGTTGTAAGCGTTCTATACAAGGTCTGATCCTGACAGGTGTTGGGGTGAGCATTTTGCAGACTTGCAAGATTGGATGGGATATTCTTAAAGAATTCATTCTGGAGTTGACTTGTGTATTTCATGTATTTCTAGTTAGTCCATACAGAGTCAAAACGCATTGTCAGATCATGAGCATGAGTCGCTCTGGGCGCCCTATATGAAGCAGACGAGGTGAAATAGCAAAGGTTGTGTTGATATGGGACATCGTACGTTCACTACATCAACAACACTGAAAATTGAATTTACGTCAAAAACTAAAGAAACATGCAGGGAAATGATGGGAATAGGTAGTGAGCATCGAGCTGGTCATCTGCCCCTGATATTATCTTTGCAAGCTGAATTCTGCTACATGACAAGGGGAAAACAATCATTAACTTCGACGTCTAAATCCGATCCTGTTCAAGGAATCTCTACGAAGGATAGAACGGCACGAATATGAGTCAGTTACCCATCTTCGGTCTCTTCAACTGCCCCATCTCAGGCTGGTCATCCGTGACCCCATCATGGCCAAGAGCCGCGCAAAGCTCACATGAACCGTGTAACTGACTAATGATATGAGAATTCCAAGTATCATCCAAGTTTGCCGACCGTGACCATGGAAGCTGAGCCATGGCTCCGGTCCGCCCGTTCAGTCCGGGAGCATCGAGCCGCCGAGCTCCCGCCCAGAGCCACTACCGCTTTACTAACATAGACGAGGCCCTCTTACCAAGATTTGTCATTGACTGCCGATTGCCCTTTAACCGAGCTTGTGGACCACAGCTGTAACGCCATAGCTCCAGCCGGGGACGTGGGGAGGCGAGGCGAACGGAGGCGCCGAACTTTGTGGGCTGAGTGATGCCGTACCGATGGCATGAGCGGCTCGCTAACGTAAACCCTCTTTATTGTTTATTGTGGGAGGTTGGAAAACCGCCAAGGTTAATGAGAATGGCCAAAATCGATCGCGGTGAGAGGCCGTTTTAGTACCTTGTTGTGTATCTGAGTTAAGACTAAGTCAAGGCACCTGGAGAGATTTGCGATAAGGTTACTTGAAACCGCTCAACGCCATCTGGGTAACGGAGAAACATCCGAGTTAAAGAACAACGGAAGGGGCTGTTCATGTGGCACACGACAACGAGTGATACTCAAGAGCTGACCCAGGTGCTTGACAGTGGTGCGGTACCAAGGAGTGAGGAAGCCATATCCGTAGTAGTCTTTGGCCCGTATCCACGGCCAAGTGGATCGATCAGTGCCTGTAAGCTGAAAAGAAATCGAAATATGGTCAATATTATGGAGAAATGCAAGGCTAAACGATCGGCAACTCCTATCGTGCAACAGTCTTTTTTCTTTGCCCGTTTCAACCAGAACTGGGGACGCATCAAGTCCAGGTCTTGACCCCTGAAGACCGTTCCTGTGATACCAGACCCTGAAAAGCATACATCGAGTTGCGTTCACAGCGGTTGCCGCCCAATGCTAGGTTGGCTGTAGGGCAGGGGTTGGTATGGACTTTCGTGCAGATCTCAAGGTCTTGGACACTCAGGGCACTGAGATCTCAGACATGCTAGATCTTAGTGCCTCCAGAACCATGCAAAAAACGTGAGCTCATCGGTCTAGTTTGACCGGATTCTGGGAATCATGGGGGTGTGGCTCCCTCGCACTGTCCGAAGTGAATCGGGACCGAAGGCCAAGCGGAAGCTTTCCCTGATCGGTGACTATCGCCTCTTTCGAGTTTCCTGATAGGAACAGGTACGGTGTTCTAACTTTGGGCCTTGTGAGCATTGGCCACAAAGAGGACCATCTTTACACTTGGAAAACGTATCGAGAGTTTATGCTTCCGGCGTGTCTCGAGTGATGGTTGTGGGCGTGGGGAAGCTGATTCACAAACAATGTGGCTGTTGGCTTCCGCCGACAATGCATTCCAAGGACCTGTCCCGGGAGTTTTGATTGGCGCGGTGTAAGTCAATAGATTTATGGTTCACAATGGCGGATGGCTGCTCTTAGATGGTGGTGATGGCCAACAAAGGCACCGAAGCTCGCCATGACCGGGAAGGGGAAGGATGCGGGACACTCGCGGGACACTCGGGAGTTGTATTATACGTGCTCTCATTGTTTCTATCTTTTCTTTCCTTGGGCGGCGTAAAGTTTGAGGCCATTGAGGCTATAGAGAGCGGGCAAGCTGAGGAAGTGCTCGCTTGGTTGCTGGGTGAGGAATGCGCCATACCAATGAAATCGACCTAAGGGAATCAAGCGTAACTACACATGAACTCATCCACGCCAAATTATTGAGAGGTCTTCCTCAAGGCTGTGAAGCGCATGTTAAGAGATGATGCTGAAAAAAAAGCCTGGGTCAATATCCAGTCAGGGGTAAATAGGAGAGAGTCGTTGCAAAAACTACAGCGAGTATGGGCAAGAACAGGCGCTTCGGTACCTGCGCTGGCTCTAAGTTTCTTACGCAGGTACAGTGGAGGTGCAGAGTCATTCCTGTCCTGTTCCTGCCTCGTTCCTGCGTCACTCACTGTTCAGTGTTAACTGCGTTTGGTAGCGTGCTTGACCTTGTTCCTGCCGGAAGCTGTCAAAGGCGCGCACTAGGGGAGGTGCGGGTCAAGCCACCTGCCCCATTTGCGTCCAAACTTTGAGATACGACGTTCTGATTGGCTTAGATCAGATAGTTCTAGTCCTAGTTCGGGACCTGCTCAGCAACGACCTCTACCACTTGCGACGACCATTCATCATCCCCCACCAACCTCCGATGAACCGGACTCTCGGAGGCTTCACTGAGACAATCTCACGATGCCAGGTTCGTTATCCAAACGTCAGTCTTTTCCGAGGGAATCTAATGTGTTAGACAAGGCCAAAACCCGTTATTCCGCTTGTCCCTTGAGCTGATAGTCTCCCGCAGTTAGTCGCCGGACCCGGCCTTTGGACCCTGAAACTCCCTCTCTCGAACGTCCAACATTGCTCGCCATCTCCGTGGACTCAATACCATTCATTAGAGGCTCGACAAATCTCCAGAGTCCGAAAGACCCGATCCAGCAAAGGCAGTCTGGCGCCACCATGCTCTCGCCATCGAGATTCTCTTGAGTGGTCCACTGCGGATCCTCTCTTCAGGTTGACATGCCTTTGCCTCCCGCGACTCGGACCATCTAGACTTGAGACACCTACTACCTGGGGAGAGCGCCTTTCCGTCAGAGACTTCAAGCCTCAAGCCTCAAGCCTCGGCCGCGCCCCTTGGCGTGTCTCGCCTACAGTCATCCGGATACTGTCCTTCGCCATGGCCGCTGAACCTCAGTAGGCTAATCAGTAATCAGGCCCGTTTCTGATCGTCCGAGCATGTCCCTTTGGAGAATTTCTCTGTGCCATGTTGATACCGGCTTGTCTATCGTCACCCCTCGAGTGTCCAAGCTCCTCTCATCCAGACTCATGGTCCTCCAGATCGAGCTGGTCTTGGGTCTTGACTCAGGTCTAGGTCCTCACCGTCCAAGTGGAGGCCCTTGGTGTTGGTTATCCGCAATGTACGGAGCACCTCTGATGGCTTCCGTCGCCATGCCCGCCCTCATCGTCTTGCTTCTATCCGCAGTGGCGTCGTTGGCCATGAACTTATATCTCCTTCAGGGCCTTTAAACCTTGATCTACCTGCCCCCTTGAACTCTGTTGAGTCAAAGATCAACGGCAAACCTGGTATGAATAGGCTCGAATGGAACAACTCTTTGCCTCTTGTAAGTTGCTCTCTCTCTACCCTCCAACTTCTCCATTCATTCATTCACTCGACCAAGCTTGTCATTCACTCACTCAACTTATCCTTCTCTCACTCATTTCATGGTCATGCAATTCTAAAACCTTTTCAGTCATTTGAATCTACATAATCCACTCTGGGTTGCCTCTACGATACCACATTATCACGACGGACAATAAATATTACTGGATTCTTAAATATCACACGCCTTTCAAGTCGCCCCGATACAGGATTTTGGACGAGGATCAGTCTACCTTTACAACAATCCTTCGCCTTATTAGCAAACCTCAGATCCAACTTTCACAATGGGCCTCGGCAGTTACTTCAAGGCCGAGCCTGCCCCTCCATTGCCTGCCGATCCTCCTCCTAGGAGACCTAGCCATCGTCCCTCGATTTCCCTGCACGCTCCTCATGATGAAAAGGTCCCGCCGGCTGCTGTCATGGACCTTCAGCCTCCTGGGCCCAAGTTCACAGCAGGTCCTCCTTCGATAGCAGTCTCCAGCAAGTCGAGTGCCAGCGGCTTTCTTGATGATATCAAGCACGAGGTGATGGTGAATTACTTGTACCAACAGCAATGTTCTATGCTTTGGGTTGGGGACGGCTCCGGCGAAATCGAAGGCGTACTATTACGAAAAACTCGCGGCCAGTACATGGCCTGTCCTCCACAGCTGGGACAATCGCCTTTTGCCGTCGCATGCACCGCGCTCAACGTCCAGGTATGATGAACGTCTACGATTGGGTTTGATCAGATGTACTAACTCATTCTAGTGTGCCATGACAGTCAACTCCCGAGTTATCAAGACTTTTCTGCAATGGTCCCCCGATGCAGTTGATGTGCCCCTGATGAACGGTCTTCGTGTCCAGATTCTGCCTACGGTTAACGACCTTCCTCGAGCACGCAAGCATCAGTTCGCTGCTTTCATTGCCTCAGATGGCTTGCTTGTCGTGTGGGATGATGACGCTTTGAACTTGATGGCTCGCGCAAAGATTATCGAGTCGGAGCTTATGGAACTGGTCTGGAACTCAGGCCAAGCAATGGATGAAGAGGAGGGAGAAGGTGGTGAAGATGCCGAGTACGAGATTGATGAGGAGAGTGGCGAGATCAAGCCTGAGGCGCGGCCAGTTCACCTGCAGAACTCGGTGCTTGTCTCGCTCACCCTCCTTCTTGTCGTGGCGTCTCTGGGAGCGGCTTGGAGACAGATCGCTATCGAGATTGCCATTGATGGCAGCTACGTGCGTCTTGGACTCGTCGCTCTCTTTCCCATCCAGGTTTTCTTCTCTCTCTTCTTTGCTCAGGTCATTATTGGTTGTTTGGCCCAGATCTTTGGTCCCATTCGCCAACTGACCATCAACTCCAAGTTCTTCTCGGCCCGCCCTCCTCGCAGACTCCAATCTGCTGTCCTGCCTCACATCACCATCCAATGCCCTGTCTACAAGGAGGGTCTAAATGCAGTCATTCTTCCCACGGTCAAGTCCATCAAGCAGGCCATGTCAACCTACGAGCTTCAGGGTGGTTCCGCCAACATGTTTATCAACGATGATGGTCTTCAGCTTATCAGTGAGGAGGAGCGAGATGCCCGCATCGAGTTCTATGCCGACAACAGTATTGGCTGGGTTGCGCGTCCCAAGCACGGCGAAGATGGCTTTGTGCGCAAGGGCAAGTTCAAGAAGGCTTCAAACATGAACTTTGGCCTCATGATCTCATGCAAGGTTGAGGAGCGGCTGCAACTCATCAAGCGTCCTGCCGACTGGAGCCAGAGTGACGAGGCCCTAGCCTATGAGCAAGCTCTCAAGGAGGTTCTTGAGGAGAATGGTCGCGCTTGGGCCGATGGCAACATTCGCGTGGGTGACTACATTCTCCTGATCGACTCGGATACTCGTGTTCCCACGGATTGCATCCTCGACTCGGTCTCTGAGATGGAGCAGTCCCCTGATGTCGGCATCATGCAGTTCTCCTCGGGTGTTATGCAGGTTGTTCACACCTACTTCGAGAACGGCATCACCTTCTTCACTGATCTTATCTACACTGCTATTCGTTACACGGTTTCCAACGGCGATGTTGCTCCCTTTGTCGGCCACAACGCTATCCTTCGATGGTCTGCCATTCAGCAGGTTGCCTACCAGGATGAGGATGGTTATGACAAGTTCTGGTCTGAGAGCCACGTCTCGGAAGATTTCGACATGTCCCTCCGTCTCCAGTGCAATGGCTACATTATTCGTCTCGCTGCCTGGGCTGGTGATGGCTTCAAGGAGGGTGTGTCCCTGACTGTGTACGATGAGCTGGCTCGATGGGAAAAGTACGCTTTTGGTTGCAATGAGCTTCTCTTCAACCCCATCCGTACCTGGTTGTGGAAAGGTCCTTTCACCCCCCTTTTCCGTCGCTTCATCTGCTCCAACATTCGCTTCACCTCCAAGATCACAATCATCTCGTACATTGGCACTTACTATGCCATCGGTGCGGCTTGGATCATGACAACAGCCAACTACTTCTTGATGGGTTGGTACAACGGTTACCTCGACAAGTACTACCTCGACTCGTGGCAGGTGTGGTTCTCCATCATCATCGTCTTCAACGGTCTTGGTAACCTATCTCTTGCCATCATGCGGTATCGATCTGGTGAGCGTACTCTGGGATACGCGGTCTGGGAGAACTTCAAGTGGACTCTCATGCTGGCTCTGTTCCTCGGTGGCCTGTCTCTGCATGTCAGCCAGGCCCTCCTGGCGCACATGTTTGAGATTGACATGAGTTGGGGTTCCACTTCCAAGGAAGCCGAGTTTTCCAACTTCTTCATTGAGGTGCCCAAGGTGTTGAAGAAGGTTAGTCCTCTCCCCAAGACAACATCACCAACCAACCATCAAGCTAACTTGTACATCTAGTTCCGTGTTTCCATGCTTCTATCCCTCTTGTCCATTATTGGCGTCATTATTCTTGCTACTGCAGACTTTGTCCCCCATGACTGGCGCATCACCGACTTTGTCGCCATCTTGCCCATGGTCACTGTGGCCGGCAGTCATCTGCTGCTGCCCCTTGCCCTCAACCCTGCCCTGATGACCTTTTCTTGGTGATGCACCTTCATTTGGCGAAAAGAATCTTGTTTATTTTATTTTTTTTCCTTTGGCTGTCAATTTGGACAGATCTACATTTCATACACATACATATCTTTGGTTGCTTTTGGCGTTCGCATCATGGGTAGCACGCAAGATGGGAATTTTGAGCATATATAGATGGGTTCTGGTGTTGGCCAGTCAACTAGGTCTTGGGTATCTAGAGGAGAAGAGTTCCTGTATGTTGGTTGTTGCATGGCATTGGAGAAACATGGAAGTTCATACCCAGAGTCGCATTCGTTTGCATCTTTACCAAGCCTTAGGCTTAGAGTATAATAGTCGCTATATCAAAAAGAGACGTTCGAGGGTACATGAGAGGAATACTGTTCACTTGTGGCGTTGATCTAATGCGGTAAATACTGATCATGAAGCGTTCAGGGAGCAGAGATTGTCAACACACCAACTTTGCTCTCTGTCCAACGCAACGCATCTTCACAACTTGATAGACACACCGTGTCTATACCGAATTAAGAAGTAGTTGCGTTACATCACAGGGGAAACGGAAACACGGAAAGTAAAGTTCATGGTCAAAGAAAGTATCAAAGATATGATTCAAAGCCGTCTATCCCAAGCCAACGCCTCTATAACCCATTCAGCCCAAGCTAGGTCTGGTCTATCTGTCTACCACATGGCACGTGTACGATATCATTGCAATCTTTTTCAGTTGTCATGCCATGCATGCATGCTCTCTTGAACGAGAGAGCCCAAGTGTCCCGCACATGATGAACAAAATCCACCAAGAGTGAATATCTGAAAAACAAGGCGCAAATCAAGCAACGAAGGGAAGAAGAAAAAAAGAAACAAATAAAGGCCGCCTTTTTTTTTTGTCCACTCTAGTTGTCCTCGTCGTCCGTGTCGGGAGGGTGAGGAGTACCCTTGGGGCTGTTGAGCCAGTCGATGTGACGGAGACGACGACGGACCTCACGCTCCTTGAGCTCCTTCTTGGTCATCTTCTTCTTCTTCTTGGCCTTGAACTTCATGTCTGAGTTGTCCTCGATACCACTGTTGACGGCGCTGCTGACGACAGAGCTGGCAGCAGTGCTAGCGACAGCGCTACCAGGTCGGCTGTCCTCGAAACGGTCGAGACTGACGGCGGCGTTACCGCGTTGAGCCACGCGGCCGTCACGGACGTGCCACTGCTCAGAGCAAAGGGCGCCAACGAACTCTTCGTTGTGAGAAATGAGGATGACACCACCCTTGAAGTCGCGAATAGCGACAGCGAGACCACCCAGGGAATCACGATCCAAGAAGTTGGTAGGCTCGTCAAGCACCAGGAGATGGGGGTTGTTCCACATGGCACCAGCAATGACAACCTTGACCTTCTGTCCACCGGAAAGAGAGCCGATCTCGTTGTGGTTGGCAATCTCGGGGTCGAGGCCAAGATCCTCAAAGTGCTTAGAGATGACCTTGGGCTGGAGCTCACGGTAACCGAGACCCTCACGGGACGCCTCGTGATCGTCGAACTCCTGGACGAGCTTGTCGAAGCCCAGCTCAATCAGGGTCTCGCGCGAGATCATAGCGTTGTGCTTGGGCAAGAGACCACGCCATTTACTACAGCATGTTAGCAATGTACATATTTAAAGCCAGGATAGGCAACTTACACTTCATATTGGAACGTCTTCTTGTACTTTTGGCGACCAACCAGAGACTCGATCTGTCTGGCCGGGTTGCCGTCCTTGAGATCGACAAACTTGTCCATCTGGGCACGATCCGCATCCGAGAGCACACGGGTCTGCTTCATGTGAACCTCACGGTCATCACCGTGCTGGTAACGCCACTGAAGGTACTGGTTGGGGGTCTTCTCAAGATGCATCTCAACGTGCTCCAGAGCGTGCTGCTTGATGTAACCGATACGCAAGTTGGGGTGCTTCTCGACCTTTCCGGTAGTAGGAATGGTCTCACCAGTAAGCAGCTTGATGAGAGTCGACTTGCCAGCTCCGTTGGGGCCAATGATGGCAACACGGGACGACAGGGTCAGCTGGCAAGAAACCTCATGCAAGGATGGCTTTGTGGCCTTGGGGTAGGTGTAGGAGACGTTGCTCATGCGGATAATGGCACGGGTCATAGACTTGACACCTGTCAAGATACCGGGAGGAGGGAACTTGAACTGGACGTTGGAGGCCGACAGGGTGTAATAACTCTTGGCCTCGGGGCGGATCTCGACAAAAGCAGCCAGGTTACCCTTGTAGCAGGCCAGCTTCTTGTTAGGCTCGTAGTGGTAGATATCAGTGGTAACGTTGTCAAGGAAACCAGAGTCGTGGGACACGATCAGAGAGGTGATATCGGGATGAGTCTTGAGGTAGTTCTCGAGCCATGCAATGTTGGCGACATCAAGATGGTTGGTAGGTTCGTCCAGGAGAAGGACATCAGCACGCTGAAGCATGGCTCGGGCCAGAGCCAGCTTCATCTTCCAACCACCAGACAGGGAGCCGACCTTCTCAGACTGTCGGCCCTCAGGGCCAGGAGTGAAGCCGAACTCGGCCAAAACCTCAGAGATACGCTCACGGCCCTGAGTAGCAATCTCAGGGTCCTTGGCAACGAACTCGAGAATGCTGATATCAGCATCCTCACCCTGGTTGTGCTCGACGTAGCAGGTACGGAGGACGTCCTGGGGAGGGAAACCCTCAAGCTTGCCATTAGCAATGCTTCGCATAAGAGTCGACTTTCCAGCACCGTTTCGTCCACAGAGACCATATCGGTGACCCTTCAGGAGACGCAGGTTGGTGTGCGACAGAAGAAGCATACCACCGTAGGCGAGGGAGAAGTCAGCGTTGACAATCTCAACCTCACCATCGTCCTCCTTCTCAGGAACACCGTACCGGCGGTGGTCCTCATCGACGTAGTGTTGCTGAATAGCATCAGCCACCTTCTGGTGAGCCTCAGGATCCTGCATAAAGCCCTTGAGATAAGGCGCAATTCTAGCCGAGATGCGGTCAACGAAGCGGTAGTTGACATCAATGGCAACCATCTCAGTGATGTAAGGACGGGCCTGCTTGTACAGGTCAAGCTGTCCAGCGAGGCCGCCGTTGAGCTTAATCTGCTCGTCAAGGATCTGGGCAACGTCGTCACCAGAGGTTCGGGCGATAATGTCCTTATCATTACCCATGGCCTTCTCCATGGTGGCGAGAGCACGTTCAGCCAGCTCTCGAACCTCAGGGAGGGAGGCGCGGTCGCAAACTCCCTTGACACCGGGAATCAGCTTAGGCAGGAAAGTTCTGGCCTCGATCGGGTCGTGGACGAGCTTGGTCAAGTTCTCGACAATAACAACGGTCTGGCGCAGAACCTCCTGGGCGGTGGTGGGGTTGTTGAGGGATCGCTCGAGGAAAGGAGTCAGGAGGGCCAGGACGGGCGAGGTAACAATGGCGACAAAGGTGGTCTGCGACAAAGCGTGGATGGCCTTCTGGAGAGTCTGGGTGGAGGGGTGCTGCATGGTGTCGATGAGCAGAGGGAAGCGAGGAGCGACATCGTCGTTGGAGAGAAGGGTGGTGAGCGAGGTCATGGTGTGGACGGCCTGCTTCTCGACCTCGGACTTCAAGTCGTGCATGCCACCCTCGACAATGGGGATCAAGGCAGCCAGCTTAGCACCCATGGCCTCGCGCAGAACGTCCTTGTCGGCAGCCTCCTCCTTGGTGCTTCCAATGGTGAGCTGAGCCTTATCGGCCATCTTCTGCAGAAGCTTATAGGCGCCGACGGTTCCCTGCCACTTACCAGTCTTCTTGGACAGGTAGTTGGACAGGGCGGGCAGGAGACCGACAACGAGAGCCTCCGGGCTCAGGTTGACAAGCAGGGTATCGAGTCCATACTGGGCAGCATCGCGGACGACGGCGCCCTTATCCGCGAGGGCATCGAGGGCACAGCCGACCATGCCACCATCCTCAAGCAGCAGGACGACCTCGCTGACCTTCTGGCGGGGGAGGAAACGCTCGAAGATGGCACCGAGGAGGTTCTGGCTAGACTCGCGACGGAGACCCGACTTCTTATCGGCAGCGGCCTTCTTGACCTCGGCAAGGATGCCATACTGGGACAAGCCCAGGACACCGACAGAAGACAGCAGGACCTCGCAGAGGGCGTAGCAGGCATCGATCGAGGCGGCAGACGTCTTGGCCGTGAAGATTGTGTTGAGAAAGTCGGTGATGGTTTCCTGGGATGGCGGGGGCGGGGCGTCCTTGGACACCATCGTCGGCTCCTGCGACGGAGGCGAGACGGGGTGAGGCATCGTGAGCGGCCTTTTTTTGGGTGCTGTTTTTTTGTATAGAGTGGAGAGGGGGGCCTCAGTCAGTAATTGAAACGAGAATCGCCCTCTATCGCCGTTCAAGGAGAGAGCAAAAAAATACAAAAACCAACGAGGCCCTTGAGGAGAAAGCGAACGTGGAGGAGGAAAAGACGGACGCTTTGCTTACGAGGGAAAGATGGGTTGGGCATGTATTGGCCTCCCGCCTCCCACATGCCTGCGCTTGCCGCACTAAAAGGCGGCGCCCAAACAAATTTTTTTTTTCTCTTATCGTTCCCCGATAAGACTTTTTCCTTTCTTCCTTCCTTTCATGTATGGATGCATCCTTTGCTGATCCCTGTTATTTCCACGTGCATATCCTATCGTCTGCCACTGGACTCTCTCATCACTTCTCGATCTTGCATTGTGCAGTACATACAGTTCAACGGCCAAACAAATCACTGTGTACGTGAGTGAGTGCGTGCGTGCAAATGCGAGTCAAGCTCGCCGTTTTTCTTAGGTACTGCATCTAAATCTTGACTTGTACATAAAAAACCCAAGGCTCCCATCGTGGCCCTTTGATCAACGAACGCCCGCCTTTGCAGGCTAAGCCGGCTTTTCCTGAAGCCTGTAACAAAATGGAATACATGAATGTGGTCAACTGACAAAAGGGTATAGGTATAGGTAGTATAAGCAGACATTAGTAAGTCATCCGTCGCCGCTTCGAAATTAAAAATCAGTACTTCCCAGAAGCTCCACCGTTCTAGAATGGGTAAAGAGAGAGAGGAAAACATGTCAAGAAGGTATTTTCCGTTAGTGAGCGCCGTGGTTATTGATTGTTGTTGTTGTTTTCGTTCCTCAATGAAACTGGACCCTGAAAGCTTTGTGCTGCAGGCTTGACGCTGTGCATCTCCAGTCCCTGCGAGCTCGACCTGGGCCGCTTATCCTTGCGGATACCAAGCCGCTGGTCGCCCTCTTGATAGTGAGTCTTGAACCGATAATAAGTCGGTTGTCGCGGCCGGCACAGGACAACGATGAAGTTCTTGATGATGTTGGCCTGTGAAAACGCCCTGAATCGCTCCTTTTTGATAAACTTGTGAGAGTTCATGTACTCTCTTGTCGTCTCGCCTCGGGCCATCAAAAAGATATGATATCCCATCAAGGCTGCTGGATACAGAAAAGAGATGAACCCGAGAAAGACTAGCGCAAAGGGAACGCGGAAGTGGTCAATGGCCTTGCCGAATGAGATGCCCTCTCTACTCTTGTAGATGAGGATCTGGGCAAGGCTGGTGCCAATAAGGTAGGCGGAAAGAACGGTGGCTGATGAGACAAAGGTGAAAAAATATCGGTAGTTGCGTTTTCCGACGCAGTTGTTGAGCCAGACGCAATGGTGATCATGAGTCTCGACGCAGTTGTCGCACAGCCGACAGTGGTGAGCTCTCGGAGGTCGCCAAATGTTACACGTCCGACAGTGCTTGACCGGAACCTCCATTGCAGCAGTCGCTGATTCAGCTGACTTAATTAACGCCCAGTCCGTTGTAGGGGGGCTGAGCTGGAGAGGGTCATCATTGTCATCAACTGGCGGAAATTGGTGAAGGTTTCGTGGAAGAATCTGTCCAATGTTAGCCGCCAAACTCCCTGCATGAATCTGATTCGCTAGGTACTTACCCCTGGATCCGAGACAGAGGCATGAATAAAGGAGGAGAAACAAATATAGGCCAGATAAGCGAAGATGATTGGAATGGCGGGCGAAATATTCTTCCACAGCCACGGTGCCTCAAACCCAAAGAACAGGGCGCAGGGAATCACCACGAAGAAGCCCGTCGCAATATTGACTGGGCGTTCCTTCGTGTTCTGCCACCGCCCACCTAAGCAGAATACTGTGTTACCCTCAAAATACTGGTGAACCCGGCCGAGGTCGGATTTCTGGCTGGGCTTAGAAGGTACCCGTGGATGGCGTGGTCCTTGGGAATCCACAGGGCGAAGCTGCGGTGATGATGCAGACGATGAAAGCTTCTCGGCTCCTTCGGTACTGCGGTTCTGGCCTTGTTGTCCTTGCTCGCTTCGGCCAGGCATAAGGAAACTAGAGCGAAACGATCGAGGAGACTTGATAGGGCTCGGAAGGTTTGATAGGTCCTTGTAGCTCTTGTCGATAATAATGCTGTGTTGAAAATGGCTTTGGTCTGCGGAATGTTTGCCTTGCAGAGGACGGACACTATCCGTCAGACTTCCGGCTGGGTAATGGCCATGGCTTGGGCTCGTGTTTGCGGTAATCCTGTCCAGAGTTTCCTGTTCCGTCATTTCGGTGCCACGAGATGGTGGGGGTCGCATGTTCTCGTCGTCGCTCGTAATGCGCTGCAACTGAGCAATCGGGTTTGAAATAATGCTTTGCCTGGCTTGGCTGCCGCCTGCTTCGGCACCGTGGTCATCGAGGACTGGCGATGTTGGTGAAGTCGGTGAAGTGGGCGAGCCTGGTGTCTGCTGGCTCATGGTTGGTGGGCGGTGTGATCCTCCTCTCTGCGCCTGCAGTTTCTGCGAACTCATGGGTCGGAAAAAGGCATGCGACGTAAGTGAAGGGACATGGCTTCGGGTTGACAAGCTTGGAGCTTGGCTTGTAGATCCAGCAGTCGAACTCGCGATACTCCCCCTCTTGGCCTGGACTCCGGAAACATAAGTCTTCCTCCCTCCCAGCTGGCCTGGCCATGCTCCCCTTGATGATGCTCCAGTTCGGGCTGTTCCAGGTCTTGAGGCCAGATCCGCGCTCCGCGGCAGACTCATCCTCTGCCGATGCGCCTCTGAGTCGCCTCCATCATCGCTTGCAATATCCGTCATTCGAGAAGAGATGATACTCGGTGGTCCGGGGACCTCGGAACGGGGGATGTGAGGCGCTGGGAAGCCATCGTCATCAGGCTTCGAAGTCATGGTGCTGGTTGGTAATGGTGTCGTTTGCGGGTCGTTCGCCGAGTACTAGTTGACGGATTCTCGGTCGAGTCAAAGGGAACGGTCGCGCGTCGACTATCGCGTTCAAGATCGCATCAAGCGCCACCTTTTCGGGTCCGTCTTGGGGCAGCACAGTAGAGTGATGAGCCGTCGGGAGGCTGGCAGGTGGTTGAATTTGAATGTGAGAGTCGGCAGGACCGGCAGGTGGCTCGTGTCTCGCGGTAGTCAAGCAACTAAAGGGATAGACAGGGGTGTCGAGGAGGCGTGTTTGGAATCGTAGGAAATTAGGGACGGGACGGACTCGAGAGGAAGGGAATGAGAATGGGTCGCAAGACGGTCGATTATTAGAGAGAGCGCGTAGAAGAAGAGAAAAATCGTAGAGTAAAAAGGGAACGGAAGGGGGCGGGTAAGAAAAGAAAGGACTCGGCGATGAGGAGAAGGAAGAGGAGTCAAATGTGGTTTGTATGCTCGTTCCTTTTTTTTCGTGCCGGCTTGGGAATGGGCATGAGCATGGGCCTGGTTAACTTCCAAGAAGAAACCTTGCACACAAGAGGAGCCTTATGTAAGTTCCATTAGTTATGCTGCTCTCGGTCCCCCTATTAAGGGGCTAACAAGAAGAGTCCCTGCTAGCGGCGTCCTTTGCAATGCGAAAAAAGGTACACACGAATATGTGTAGAGCATTCCTCAATGCGTTCAGATCAAACGAACCTCGGAACCAGCTGAGGCAAAGTCACGTGACAAAGCATAGTTCAAATAGGAATAGCGCAAGGCATCAGCCCACATATGTCCCTTAGACGTGCGTACCTAAGGTCCAAATGGTATATTTATGGGCCCGTTACCCCACTTTTCCACTGGTACGTAATGATACGATAGCATCATTGAACCTCAAGGAGGGGAATTTAGCTGTGATTTCAGCTTTAATCAGTTCTATCACTCTTAACCACGATCAATAATAGAAGTTGCAAAAAATTGACTATAACCCTGACCTCTTGATATGCGTCTAAAATAGCCGGGTGCGCGAAGGTGATCAGGGCACAGAAGGCCCAAAGTGGGAATCGCTTCAGGCCGCGTGCTATGTATCGATATATATGATGTTGCGATTTGAACTCAGAAGATTATTGGGACTTCTATCATAAGCTAAATTAGGAGGGAAATAAAGTACCTTGAATTTGGGCTCTTTTAACTGGATCAAACCCCAGTCGGTACCCCAAATGGACCTTAGGCACGTCAAAGGGATCTCTCATGTCCTCGTTCGTACAATCTGGAAAGTCAAGCTGCCCGCTGACTATGTCCATCCACTGAGCAATGCCAGACCACTGTAGGATGTGGCCCCCGAGCCCAAGCGTCTGTGATTGCCTGGTCCGGAATAGCCCATGGACCGTGCCAGAAGGAATGAAGATCGTCTGGCCAGGCTTGAGAATCCGGTTGCGCCATTGTTGTTTCTCGTCGTACTGCTTGGGATCTTCCATCCAGTCTTTACGTTGCTGATCAGTTGGCCGAGATATCCATGTAAAGCCGAATGAGCCTGTCTGAAGAGTTATCCACGTGGCGAGGCCATGGCTGTCCATATGCGGTGCTGTGCAATGTCCTCCCTCAGACAGAAGCGCCCAGTGCTCGACACCTCTCCACTCAGCCCAGTCCTCCCTAGAAGCCATAGCCCTCTATGCGCTGTCTCTATTTAGGACTCTATCACGAATCTGAGCAAGAAGCTGGTAATTCCTGCCCGTCAAGAAGTCGGGTAACGTAGAGGTAAGGAACAGCGAAATTCAAGTATGTTCCATGGGTCATCTGTTTCTCTTGCGGCGAGAAATCGCTTATACACTTGCTGTATACTGCGTGGCTCATACGGAACATAGGCTCTACCCCTACACGAACATGGACAACATGGTGCGCGGCCATCATGGGTCTGCGAACTCCAGAACGATGCAGTGAGCCAGCCTGCCGCGAGTACGAATCAAATGATCAAGATCGATCAAACAAGGGTTGTCCGCCTTGCCCTCCTACACCTGCTCTAACTATCATTGAGTGGACTCCAAAAAGCCACTCTGGCCAGCAACGAGCTCCTAACCAGCAAGACAGCGGCGAAGCGCGTGACTTCAATGCTACTACAATCAGCAACTTCGTTGACCGTATCCTTACCAGAGAAGTGCAATAGCAGAAAAAATAGGAGGCCATTGGCTTGAATGCTGCTCAGGGCATCTTGTAAGCGTTCAACGATGTTCTGCTGCCCCGGCATATCGCTACGGTCTGCCCCTTGAGTCCCTTGCCAGTGCCACTGTCGCGCCATTGAGGTTGGCGAAGCAGGATCCAATGCTCAGCGCGCCGTTGCCTACGCCATATACGGAGGCCTAGTATTCTTGGAGGAATGCTGCATTGCGCTGGAGCTCGGGGTGAGCACGGAAGAGGTCGACAACTCCATGAAAGTCTTTTTCAGCAGGCTACGATCATCAGAATGCACGGCAAACAGCAAAACTTTACGCATCGAGGGGGTGTGTAACGGTTGTCGAAACGACGAAATAAGATATTCTTATACTTTTAGGCTGGCTGGATGGGCAAAAGGGATACTTCGCAAGAGCTGTGTTGCAGACAAAGCTCTTGTCCTTCTGCCTGTCATCATGTCATTGAACAACGTTATGCAGGACACTAAAACGCCATATACACGGCAGCAGGGTCTCCTGCAGGTCACCTTGATGTTGTTCAGGAAGGGGTCGCGGTCTATGCCACTGAACGGCCATCATGCAGGCCACTTGCGCAGGGAGGAGGTGAGAGATCATAACTGTATACAGACAGTCAGTCAGATAGAGGGCCTTGTTCCTCGACAATTGACTTTAGAACTTGTTGTCTCCAGACCATAGCTTAGACGAGGACAATGACCACTCAAATAAGGTACCAGCAAACACGCCAATGCCTCCCCTTCATCCCCAGAGTGTCCTGTCTTGTCGCAAGCAAGGCGGCCGTGATCTCTTCACGATCTCGAGTTGCAGCGATCGCTCAAAGGGGGGTCAAGGCCCGCTTAAATCGCGCCAGGGGTAAGTTAGCCGACGTGAAGTCTTGGCCGTGCCGAAAGTCAGAGCGCAATGTAGAGTGGTGCGTCACCTATCACTTGTGCAGGACGCAAGCCTAAAGGCCGATGCTGGTGAGCTACCAAAAGACGCTAAACTTGTTTGGCTTGAAGTCTTGAACGATGGTCAAGGCTTTGTCCTAGGACTTTTTTATAGGGCTGGGTTGCGTGTGCACCGTAGGTCTTTGGTTGTGTTATAGCTGGGTTATTTCCGTTGGGTTGCTCAGAGGCCTCCCCCGCCCCTTCGAGCCCTTGACCAAGTACACCGTAGGTAGGTACAAGACATTGACCTCAAGCGGCAAATCGCCCGGTGACCGAATGGGTAAATGCCCTTTTAGACCAAAGCGCTCGACTACATGTGAGTTGAGACGTAGCCAGCTGGGGTTACCTCAGTCCTTCTAACCTTATACACAACTATGGATGTTATTCAGTCAAATGAAGCGTTTAAGTGGATTGATAACAAATTTCGGTTCCAGTACGTCCAAGGTTTCATACGATTGGAAGATGGCCTATTTGTCGCAAAGTGGAAAAATCGAGAGGGACCTCCCCTTGCCCTTTACGACCAGCGGCGGGTGGATACAGAAGACAGAGGTCCGAGGATGCAGCCTGACTGGACGGTCGCAGAAGGGCAGGATCATTACATCAAGACGCCCAACCTCCTTTCCTACGCCAATGAGGCCAACCTCGAGGAACTTCTCCGGCGAGAAATCAAGACATGCGAATTTCTCAGACGCCATCCACATCCAAATATCGCCCACTACCTTGGCTGCCTGGAAACTCGGGGAAGGGTATCTGGTCTCTGCTTCGAAAAGTATACACGCACGCTTGCCAACACAGTCAACCCTCAACATCTCAATAAAGCTGAATTTCTCCGGAGCGGCCGGCCATTAGTTAAAGACGATATGAGGCAACTGCTTCAAGGGCTAAAAGGAGCTATCGACCACCTTCATTCTCTTGGTCTCGTCCATAACGACATCACACCGGCAAACATTATGTTTAATGAAGACGGGATGATGGTTCTTGTTGACTTTGATAGCTGTCGTTGGCTCGGAGAAGATTTACACGGCGAGGGTGGGCCTGGGACGAAGCGGACCCATGGGTGGCACGATCCAAAGGTCACCATTGCGTCCAAGAAAAGCGACATGGATGCTTTTACAGAATTAGGGACTTGGCTGTTTGGAATGTCGGATGAAGACTTTTTATTCAGATAGCTGGTAGTGGAACTAGTACCCTATCGAGTTCAATAATATTTACGAGGATAGAAATGCGGTGATGGCTGAAGACTTTCAGCCGTTTGACCGTAGCGATCCTGAAGTAGCATTCCGGGATACGGTACTTGAGTTTATCGTGAAGCAAGACCATGGCCACGTCTCCGGTATGTGCGCAGCAGCATACTCTCCAGCTGCGAATGCTAAACCTCCTGTGCAGCGGCTGAACTCCACCCTGACTCAAGTGAATCAATTCCACCGAGGACAATGCCTCAATCAGGCGGCCTTGCAAGACAGAGCAGAAGAGCCCCAAGTCTCCGCCGAGGCCAAGGATTAAGTTCGTGAAGGGGAGCGATACAATCGACGAGGAAGGTAGAAAACTCTTAAGAGACTCGACTCTGTTGACCTAGACTTTTCGAATCGTCAGCATCATCAGTCTTATCCGGCTCACCTGCCTCTTCCATACGCTAACCACAGCTTAAATAGCCGTGCTACTACAGGAGCCGCATCGTGGCGAGCATTGCACATCTGGCAACTGACTTCCACGCAGGAAGTATACCACGTATTGACAGGTCGGATAGAATCGAGGGACGAGGCCAGACCTAGCGACGGTTTTCTTGTCGCTTTCGAGATGTTTAGAGGGAGAAGGCGCCTCACGTCGCCCTTACGGGTTACGCGGTTAAGGATCGAAGATAGTATATGAGACCCCTAGGCGGCAGGGACACATCTGCGGTGCTCAGATGAGTTTGCAAAGCTGCTAGTATTGCGCAGCCATGGCTCACAAAAAATACACTCATTTCAGCCAGCCGACATAAATCTTAGGTAGGGCAGATTCGGGGTGAGAGTAGGATATGGTAAGCCTCTTGTGACAGAAAATTGGCATGAACATTTTATTCTAAAGTTTATAAAATAACTGAGGATTGCTTCATAAGCTAATATAATTATAGGCGTATTCTTTTCATAAGTCTGCTCTAAAATCCCTTACTGCTCTACGCTCGTCGCTCTCTCTCGTACAGACGATGATTACGTGACCCCGACGGACGAGTCAGAAACCGGGACCGTACAGCAACACATGGATTACAGTCATTAATCTCTTTTTTTTTTCTGAAAACGAGTGTTGAGGCCCTCGAGTTGTCTTGGACATGTACATGACCAGTCCGCAGACGTCACCTCGACTGGGAACGGTAACCTTCTGCAGCAACCCGTTGCGCTGACGTTTGACAGCCCAAGTTACTTGGAACCTCGGCGTGATAAAGTCTATTACGTTGAAAGGCCGACCAAGAAGTTTATGACAGCATTCCCTTCTGGCCAGTAGAGTTTTCCAAGGTTAGAATGACACTGCTGCGCGCATCGTCGCATCACGATGAGCGAATCACCCGCCAGGGACAAGGCGCTGAATCTTGTTGTGCCTGGTTCCTCGACGGGCCTGCACGCTAAGAACGGGACATAAATAGTCATGCAGCCTTTGTATAAAACATGGTGGCACAAGTCTCCTCCATTTATGACTGGCTCTGATCGCCTGTACATCCTGGTGGAACTCGAACACCCAAGACGTCATCTCGGCTTTAAACGTGATTCCACACGTGATCCCGCCTGCTCCCCTCCATTGGCCAATAGCGTGCCTCGTAAACTAGCAGACGACGGGCTCCCGAAATCATACGAGAACTTCAAAGCTTCAACTCAACCCAAGTTCCCCCGACGAAGATTCCCCATTCCCCCATCCAAGTTACAAAGCCCATCGTCACAATGGCCTCCCGCGTCGCCGCCCGCCGTCTCTTCACCACCGCCAGCCGCCGGCTTCAGGAGCAGCACCAGAAGGCCGAGCTCAAGAAGGAGACCCGTCAAAACCCCGAGCTTCTGGTGCGTCATAATGCCTCGGCCGGACCCGACAGTGCACCGGCTGGGAGAACCGGCACGACTGTGAGGAATTGGATAATTGCTGACCGACTATAGATCCTCGGCGGTGTCATGGTCGCTGCCCTCGGCGGCGCTGGCTTCTACTTCGGTGCGTGAACACCCAATTGGACTTGCCGTCATCGAAGCAATTGCTGACCACATCTCCCAACATCAGGCCGATCTCCCACTGGCGCCACCTCCGAGTCTCCCGTCAACATCGCCAAGGACGGTCACCCCTGGGAGAGCGGCTCCTCTGGCAAGTACAAGTACCACCCCGGTGGTGACCCCAACCAGGAGCCCAAGGACGCCCCCAGCGCCCTCAACGTCGTCGTCGTCCCCAACGTCACCCTCCCCGCCGAGCTTCACGACAAGTTCAACAAGTGGGGCAAGGACGGCTACCCTTAAAGCGAGCAGGCAAGAGCCGGGAACGGGATTTTTTTGGAAGCTGTTACGCGCGAGCATGTATCTGTAGGGAAACCCGAGGGGAGAGCGAGTTGGATCAATCCTCTAGCCCTGTGTAGAAGAAAGACGAAGGACGCGATGGGCTTGAGTTTTGCGACCACCCATAGTTCACATACCACGCGCCACAATATTTTCTAGCTTTGTGTCTGTAACTACAGCTTGTCTTATTGTCAATTGCTTTCTTGTGACTGTCAGGTCAGGCCATCCAAGTTCCGCCTCACGCTCAACCGGACGAACGGCTGACATCGACTTGAGGCCACACTCAACTGGACACGATAACTAGTACGTCGGCCGGCTTGTAAAGAGACAAAATCACCAAGTGTTTCCTTTTTCTTTGTTATCTGGTATCTATCTCCCTGCCCAACACAACATCATGTTTTCACGTACCCAAAACTCCAGCCTCTCACATACATCTTGCGACAACTCTCTTTACCCAACTCCAACCGCTCACGCAATCAAATCCCCAATCTCTTCAGAAGAAAAGCCAAGGATGTGTAGGAGGTCCAGCAGGCTCTCTCCGTTCAGACGAGCATTCGCCTCCATCTGCACCCGTGGCTTTGCGTTCCAAGCAACTCCCAGTCCTGCCTTCTCCATCATCAACAGGTCGTTAGCACCGTCACCAACGGCGATAACCTGAGACAGGTCGATGCCCTCCTTGGCAGCAATCTCCACAAGGAGATCTCTCTTTCGCTCCTTGCCCACGATGATGCCCTTCACCTCGCCTGTCAGCTTCTCATTTTCAATGACCACATGGTTTGCGTGGGCATAGTCAATGCCCAGCTGTCCAGCGAGCCAGCCAGTCAGGGGCTGGAAGCCGCCAGAGAGAACTGCCGTCTTGACACCAAGTCGCTTCAAAGCCCTGATCAGCTCGGGCACGCCCCTGGTAACGTCCAATACCGGCCGCAGATCCTCGAAAAGGGTAGCGGGGAGACCCTTGAGCAGGGCAACACGCTCACGGAAAGAACCCTCAAACTCAAGTTCGCCCATCATTGCGCGATGCGTAATCTCAGCAACTCGAGCAGGCAGATCCGGGGGGTCCTTGACATGGTCAGCCAGGAGATCAATGACCTCCTGAGTGATGAGAGTGCTGTCCATGTCGAAGACAACTAGGCGTGGGTGACGCCTCCAAACGGTATCACGCTGAAGGACCACATCGACATTCCACTCTTGCTCGAACCTGTAAATCATCTCATGCTTCCTCAGGTCGTCGAGTCCAAGGTACTCAGGAGCGGGTGCGGGAGAGAGCGTCAGCTCAACAATCCGCGGCTGTTCCTGGTTATCGAGACACCGGTGAGAAGAGTAAGGCTCTTCAGCATCTCGAGGAAGGGGGAAGGAAGACATGAGATGGAGGAATGAGGTGATGCATAGCGGCGAGATGTAGGAGCCATAGATGTGATCCAACTGCTCAGATTCCTGAGTGGGCGGCTCAAGGGGATACTCCTTGGGGTCGTTGGTGGGTGCCAGGTTGGCAGGCAAAGCCTCATTGCTGTCTGCAAAAGTAGTCTTGACAGGTGATCGTGAGGCCTCCTCTCTCGGCTTGTAGAAGAGGGTCGCGATGAGACGATCCGACTTCTGACCAGCTCTAGGAGCGCAATTGGGGTGTGAGTAGGAATGGCTCAGTCCGCTCTCGACCACAGTCGGAGGGTTCTCATCCGAGGGGACACCATTGAAGGGGAGGATTGGCTTGGCGTGATGAACAGGAGCATGAACAGAGATGCCCGAGTCTTCCACAACGGTGTCAATACCGTGGAACTGATCCTGTCGAGACTGCTCCTGTCGAGGAGGGCGATATTGCTGGTGGTCACTGAGATACGAGCTGCTCCTCATCGAGCTCGTCAACTGAGGCCGTGCGGCATTCTGTTTGGCGGGGCTCGCTTGGTCTGCCATTGTATTGTGCGCGGGGGTCGTGAAGATTTCTGCGGCTACCCTTGTCGAATGGACGATCTTGACGAAAGGGAATAGGTCGGAGATTGTTTTTGGGGGGGTCACGGCACGAACAGCTGACGAGGGCTAGGAGCAGCCTGAAGCACGATAGACCGTGGCGCGGGCAGCAGCGACGAACCCAAAGATCGAGTCAACCTCCAGAGGTTCAGTCAGTGAGTGGTTGGGTTGCTTGGTAGAGCGATCTCGTCCCGGCCTGTTCCCTCCGTGCCCCGCCCAACCGTTGCCGTTGCTGTCCGATGGCTCGTGCGGCGCGTTTTGCCTAGGTGCGGCTCGTGCGGCTGCTGTCAAAGAATGTTAGGATATGATTGGTGCGAATAAGCAATCATTCCAACCCGCCTTGATGTCAGAAATTGGGTTGACATTATGTCACGTGATTGAGTTGCAGTTGACCAACTTACCTCAGGTACTCAGA
>JABCKD010000575.1:0-43333 GCA_013186415.1 Fusarium sp. NRRL 66088 | reverse complement strand
AGGGAGGAGTGGTCCCCTGGTCCCGTCTGGGGAAAGGGAATGGACGCTTCGCCTCCCCACACGGAGAAGGGCGGTCCGGTTTTCGTTCTTCTTCTCCCGCTTCACCTTCTTTCTGATAATTTTTTTTTTCTTTCAGCCCACCCCCGCATAGATGCGATTTGTTCCCCCGCATGGGAGCCGCTCTCGCTTGACCCTGGACGGGGCCCAAAACCCGGCCAATGGCCGAAGGGGGTGTGTAGTCTTTTTTCTTTGCACTTGACTTGCCTTGGACGGGGGGGAAACCGGCGGAACGGAGGTTCCTGTCTGTGGGGACGGAGGTGATAAGGAGCGCTTCACCGTGGAAGACAAAAAAGTGAGAGGGGGGCGTGGAATTGTCTTTGATAACCAGGTGATTATGTTTTGAACTGCAGGTCTTGCATCAAAAGTTGCTGTTTGAACAGTCCTGCTTACCTTTTCGTTATGTCATGAGGAAGCAACTTTACAACATAGTATCCATCTTGGACCCCGACAAACGCCGATGTCATGAAGTTTTTTTCCGCAAAATTTTTTACAGTATCCAATGTTTTCGTTTTTCCTGGTACAGGAAAAACTTGCCGGTCAAGATGACTTGCTCTATGTACATTTGCAAGCAGGCTATTACACAATTGCGTATCCACCGTTGCGGGTCCAAACAATGTTGACATGAAGGTACAAACCAGGGAAGAAAAAAAAATATCCCACTTACATGAGTCTCTTTCATGACCTCCGATGCCGGTGGGGGGTGCGGCGATAGTAAAAGTGAGCCAAGAATAAATCGCTTGGCGGCCATTGGGACGGTGCAGATTACCAACATTACGTAGGGGTCTCGCAATCGGTAGTGTACCTTGCGTATTTGTATGTATCTCGGTGAGGTTGTTCTGTCAGTGAAAAGAGAGAGACCCAGCTGTCTGGTGAGGGAGGGCAACTTCTGGCGGTCATGCAACTGCGTGTGTCTCACGGCGGGATGAGGGTGTTGAAATCTTCGGACATTGAAAAAACGTTGACCTTGGTTCGATAAGCAAAGGTTGGACAGGGCGTAAACATTCGACTCGTGGCGAATCTGGGGTTATCTCTGGGGTTTATCGCCCGGGGGTTGGTTTGTTGGTTGAGTCTAAGAAGGGCGGAAAAGCGTGGTTTCTGCCCTGTTCTAGCCCATCTTATCTCTTCGGACACTGGTCTTCCGGAGTGAGGGAGTGAGTGAAAAGCTGACGGAGACAGATATCCATCGTTGGCAAAACAAAGATAACCGAGACGGCTGTGCGAGATGGACTGATCTCCCCGGTTGAATCGACAGGCTGTGGCATGACTTGGCGATCTTGGAAGGTTAGGGGGGGATTTGCCTCGGTAATGTTTTTTGCCTCTTGTGAAGATCCTCGGTGTGAGTTGTGACATTTACATGACCTCGGGATAGTTGTTGAAGAGGTGAGAACATGGCATGGATGGTTGGGTTCACAGGTTCGCCGCCTTGGTTAGGATTTCCACCGAGCTTTAGCGCACACGAGACTGTCAAAGTAGTAACTCGTATAGATTATGCAAGAATGATCATCTCCCGGCTTAGGAAAAGTAATAGGTTGAGTTCAATCACAAGGTTGGACTAGGCCGAGTCTCGACTTATTCAACTACCTGCCTCCTACCTTGCACCCCTGTGGCGGGGAACTATCAAGTTTGAACCTTGCTTAGGAATGATTGTTAAAGGTAGAAAAGCCATCTGAACTTTCTGTGTCGCAAAATACTGTTCCTTGCTACAAAAAAGTTTCTTATAAGCATTTCCTAGAGGGTAGGCAGCTATGGATATTGAAGCCTTTGTGTGACTCTTTGACCCGGCCTAAATGCCTGGGGGAGGTGTAGCTGCCTAGAGCCACTACGCGAGCAAAGCTCTAACCACTCCTAACCCCACCACCAAACACTATCAAGATAGCATCAATCAATCAATCAACCAACCACACGTAATGCAACCATGGGCAGACGCCTGCCGTGGAAGACATCCACGACTTCTTCAAGCGCCGATAAGAAACCGCTCGTAGAGTCAGATGGTTCACGTGCTGCGCGGATTAACTCACCGAGCCTGCCGTCGGCTTCGTTCATCAAGAAACCGCGTCGCGATCGCGTCATTGACGATGAAGGTATCTCGCAACTCATTTTACACGCATTATTTCGTAGCTAAATTTGTTTTCAAGATGGTGTAAGGAGCCCATCCACGTCACCACCGCCAGAACCACCACCAGAGAGGTAAATCTCAATTCTTATCCTTACTCGAACCCCCTTGACTGATATATATCCCAGGTTCATGAGACCCGGTCCTCAGCATGATGACCGCTACCGCATGGTCGAGGACGAGTTCCTAAACATGGCTCACCAGTTCACCACGCATCTTCACCGCGCAGAGTATAACCGTCTCAAGTCCCTAGCCAAGAGTCAAAACGCCGACACCATCCGCGAGATTGAGCGTCCTGTAATCGGTGCGCCCACGCTCCTCGCTCGACGAAGGCAGGAAAGCGCGCGGCGTGCTGTCAAACAGCGCGGGTTCATGCGTGATGGTGAAGAAGAGGAGACGCCGTTCGTGGGGAGGAGCCTGAAAGGCTTGATGGAGAGTCCCAGAAAGGAGCACAAGTGGATTTCAGGCGGTATGGCCGGGGCGGCTGCTACGAGGGCAGCAGCTGGGTTTGATTCACAAAAATTAAGCCCAGTCAAGATCAGAGCGACCCCGAAGTCGTTTTCGGCCAAGAAGCGTCAACTACCCGCTGTGGATGGCGAGGAGACGGATGAGGGAGAGGATCTAGACCTAACCACGCCCTCTCGGACACCCATGATGAAATCAAGTCGCACAGCACAAACTTCATCACCAGCCATGGCTCGGTCAACGACAAGGCCGACATTTAGCACACCTCGACCCTTGAACACGACCACGACTAATACCCCAAGAACAAGCTCAAGTATAAGGCGACCAACAACAGCATCTAGCAAAATCGAGACACCTTGTATCGGCAAAGCAACCAAGCACAGGGATATCCATGATGACGATGAAGATGACGACCCTTTTGGGATCAAGAAGCGAAGAATTCAACGGCAAAAGTCAAAGGAGCAAGTCCGCAAGGTGGAACAACATACACCTGCCAAAAAGAAGTCTTCCCTCGACGACATTCCCTCTTTTATATGAGCATCAACATGGATACCTCATCACCACGACACTATCAAACACCCACACACGCCATGCAAGTCAAATCAGTTCTTTTCATTGTGAGTCCTAACCTTGCATTTGCCGATCCTCCACCGTAAGCTCATCAAAGTCGTCCAGCAACTCATCCATATCAACATGCGGCGCCTCATCATCACCCTCCTCCGTCTCTGCTATGCTCATCTCCTCCTCTGCCTTCTTCTTAGACTTGTACAAGGCGAGCGTGGCACGGAGCTCCTCGTCTTCCTCCACATCCCGCAAGAACTGCTCGTACTCTCGGTCCATGCGATCCTGGTCGGCCTTCTTGGGAAGAAGCTCGCCCTCGTCCTTGTCCATGCGCTTGAGCTTCCAGTTTCTCTTGCGGTTCTTCCGGCGGCGGGGATAGTGCTTCTTGACCAGCACCACGTCGGGAATTGTTGACCCGTACTGGTTGGAGGCCTCGATAGCCTCGTATTCTGTGTTGTTGAAGACGGTACCGGACAGCAGGTAACCCATGGCTGAGTCACCAGGCTGGAGGAGTCGACCCATGTGTGTCCTTGTGAAATATGTTCGGTCGTTGTGGCCGAGATCAGAGGCTCGGGCAACTGTGGCTTCGGCAAGTGTCCACTTGCCCTTCTGAACCATGGTAGGCTCAATATCCATAACGATGAACTCGACGAGCTCGTGTGTGTCAGCGAGAGACAGGAAAGGAGCACGCCAGTAGATTGGTGAGCTGATGTCGCATGTCTGAAGGGTCTGGGGGTCCAAAAGGTAGACCGAGGTGCCGATCCTGTGGCAGAGGAGGAGAGGGGAGACGTTGCCGTTCTGCTTGGCCATCTTGATGGGCATGGCGACCAAGTCGTCTTTGCATATGGGCACCAACTCGGCCGAGTATGTGAACTTGTACGACGTCTTGGAGGTGTGGACATCGTGGGAGATGAGTTCCTGAGACGCCTTCACCTTGACGGGAACAACAGAGTTGAGGAAATCAATAAACTTCTCAGCCTGGTTCTTCTGGGAAAAGAAAAAGTCGATTCCGTCCCTGGCCTCCTTGATGTTGAGGGTATCCTTGTGGGCGCCGTGCTTCATGATCAACTGCTCGAGGAACAAGAAAGTTCGCTTGTGAAGGACCTTTTGGCGGACCTGGACGGCAGCTCTCCAGACGTTGGCCGTGTACGACTTGGCGCACTCGGGGCACTGCTGGTAGGCCACGACGTAGACAACCTCGAAGCTCTGCTGGAGGAGCATACCATCCTGGACAGCGTCCTGGATGGTGAGCTTGACCTTGATGCGGCGCGAGTGTGGCTCAGTCCAGACGAAGCTCGCGTCAACGATGCGGACCTTGTTCAGGCCTCGTAGTTTCTTGAGGCACAGGGCCAGCAGCTCGCGGGACTCGGGGGCGGCCACGATCCAGCTGGTGGGGGGCATGAGCCATCGGTCGCAGTCTCGGCAGAAGTTGAGGGTGGCCTCGCGCTGGACACCCTGGGAGATGTCGACGGTGAGCTTGATGCAGTCGTAGCAGAGGGCGCCGGCCGAGGTCGTTCCGTCGATGGGGGCGCCGCAGTTGCAGCAGAGAATACTGAAGTCTTTATTAATCGCCTGCCTTTCTCTTTGCGCATGTGTGCGGGGTGATGGATATGGTATCAGGGCACAATACTCACGTCGCAGCGCCCTGCTGCTGAGAGACAGGGGCGATGGAAATAGGCTGGTCATCAAGATCCATCGACATGTTGGGCAAACGATGTCTCTGGTGATGGATGACTCTGTGGTTTGGTTTGGTTCAAGATGGACGAGTTCGTGACTCTCAGGAAAGAGTGGGAAAATTGGTTGATAAGCGCTGCGGGCGCCTTATCGGCCATGATTTTTTTCGCTGAAAAATTATTGCCCCTCCTTCCGGGAGGCGATTTTTTGGCGATTCTTTTTTAGGAAAGTGGGGTATTTTTCTCTATGTGGTTTACCAATGGCTGTTAATATATTGGACTTGGTAGTCTGTGCATAATATATAAGATTAAGTGAGCATGTGCCTATTATGATGAGATATATGGAGGAAGATAAGGACGCTGTTGTACTCCTTATTTTGACTGGGTAGCTTGTCTGAGACACTCTGAAATAAGAAGTCCCACGCTCATAGGGTAAGATATAACTAACCCTGGCAGCCATATTCAATCGCGACAGAACTCGACTCAACCTCGAATATATCAAGTCAAAGAGTTCCAAAACCCATATATTTATGCAACACTATCTTCATATGGCCAAAATTTAACTGTCCTGTACTCCGGATAGAAAAGTATCAAAAACTGGCTGATTATTAAAAAATCTTGCTTAATACTCTCGTCACCTCTGCTGGTTGTTCCTCCACCTCGGTCCTCTTCTTGGCCAGCGAAACCTGCTTGAACGACCTCTTGACCTTTCGCACATCATCGTCCTCCCCCTGCTCCTCAGCGCCGGCCTTCCTCTTCTTGACCTTTGCCTTTGCCTCCATGCCGTCGAGCATCTTGGCCTTCTCGACGTTCCTGACAAACTCCTTGTTCTCGCGCGTCGTCTTGCTAATCTCGGCCCTCATGCGGCTGGTGCGCTCGGCGTTTTCGGTGGCGATCTGCTCCGTCAGGTTGTGCCACTTGAAGCCTTTGAGGTAGAGGAGATTCCACAGGTCGTCGCGATAGTAGCTGCCCTTCTTTCCGCCGATGGTGCGCGCGTTGAGCAATTCGCAGACGGCCTTGGCCTCCTTCTTGTTGACAAACTCGACCCAGCCCTCGGTGTAGGAGCGCTTCTTGTTGCCGCCGGCGCGGACGCGGCGGGCGTGCGACGCTGGGTCCTCGGGGGCTAGGAAGATGCGGTTGATTGTGCCGTAGGGCTCGAGGAGGGAGCGGAGCTTGGTGGGCTTCATGAAGGGAGGGATGCGGGAGAGGTAGACGACGCCAGACTTTTTGATTGCGGACTCGGAGGCGACGAGGTTCTTCTTTGTTAGGGGCTTTGTGATGTCGGGCAGTTCTGTCGATAGGGAGTCTTTTGATTTGCGTTTTGACTTTTTGGGCTCGTCTTTGGTTTCTTCGTCTTCCTTTGCGTCTCCATCTCCCTCGGCCGCATCGTCCTCGTTGTCGCTGGCATCGCGATCAACGTCGCTCCCAAGATCGTCCTCATCGTCCGAGTCGAGTTTCCGTCGCTTGGCGGTGTGGCCGCCCTTTGTCACTTCATCCTCAGAGTTGTAGCCGACATCGTTCTCCTCGTCGCTGTCGGCGGTGTCGAGAAAGTCGTTTTTCTTTTCGGGCGCCATGTTGAAGTGCCAATTGGTTTGTCGCGAACTGCAGAGCAGAGCATCAGACCCTGAGGCTGGGGATCTGATCTAGAAAAAAAAGTGGCTGATAAGATAAGCCATCCCTAGCTCGGTCCATTGAGGTGAAGGGTCATGTGACTTGGAGGGGTCTTTGACGACGTCACCGATCGTGAGGGGAAGCTCAGGATATCAAGTTGATCATTGTACTGTTCAAGTTGAATTGGATTTTATTTTTTTTGGTTGAAATAACCTCTAGCTATAGATAATCGTCATTGATGTTGACCAGGTATGGTAAGTTCTTAGCTAGGCGTCGAATAGTTAGTCCATCATAGAAATGTAGTAGATTTTAGGCCAGCTAGAGCTTGAGGTGCATTGCTTAAAGCACTGACTTCTCGGCATTTCATCCCAGTACCGATCAGATCCAGGTTTCTTTTTATGGAAGGGCGTACCGCGGCAGCCTCTTCTCTCACCTTATCATGAGGGCAATGATAGCGGGGTTGATGAGTGATGAATGACCTGCGGCCGACGTCGGTTCGGGATGGGTTACGTGGGGCCAAGAGCAATCAATCAATGGACTGGACCGCGAGCCGCGAGCCGCCTGCCGCCGTCATTCATTGACTGAAGAGTGAGGCATCTCCAATTCAAATACTCCACTCTTCAACCTCCAAACGAGATAGTCTCTCTATCTACCCAAGGCTTCAACCTTGAACCATCCTCTCTCTTGTCGTAATTTCTCAATCAAGACCCTCATAATGTCTGTCGAAGTCATCACCACAATCTCCCCCAACACCAACGAGGCCATCCTCACCAGGAATGGCGCCTCTGCGGCTGATCTTGAGTCCCTCCCCAAGGTCGCCACCGAGGCCTTTGAGAGCTATCGCAAGACTACGCTGAAGGAGCGACAGCAGATCGTCCGCAAGTTCTTGGACGGTCTACTGGCCAAGAAGAATGAGCTCGGTGAGGAGCTCACCGTGCAGATGGGACGTCCCATCTCGTACACACCTGGAGAGGTCGCCACAGCTGTCAAGCGTGGCGAGTATCTTCTCAAGATTAGCGACGAGGCTCTGCAGGATACCGATGGTGAGGCCGAGAAGGGCTTTAAGCGTTTCATCAGAAAGGTTCCTGTCGGTCCCGTGCTCATCATCTTTGCTTGGAATGTACGTGCCAGCCTTATCGCCATGTTGATCATCTTGTTAACCCGATCCAGTATCCTTACCTCATTTTGGTCAACTCTCTAGTCCCTGCTCTGCTCGCAGGCTGCAGTGTGATCCTGAAGCCCTCACCTCAGACACCCACCATCGTGGAGCGTGTTGCCGAGATCCTTAAGGAGTCGGGTCTCCCCGATGGTGTCTGCCAGTACTTCCATTCTGGATCCCCCAGTCTTATGGAGACTATCGTGAGGGATCCCAAGATCTCCCTGGTTTGCTTCACTGGCTCTGTTGCAGGAGGCCTCGCAGTTCAGAAGGCGGCTTCTGACCGAATTGTGGGTGTCGGTCTGGAGCTGGGCGGCAAGGATCCGGCATACGTCCGATCAGATGTTGACATTGACTGGGCTGCTGCTGAGATTGTCGACGGCGCAATCTTTAACTCGGGACAGAGCTGCTGTTCTCTTGAGCGTGTGTACGTGGACGAGAAGATCCACGATCAATTCGTTGAGGCGGTGCAGAATGTTCTCAAGACGTACAAGATGGGCGACCCCTTCTCCAAGGATACCGGGATCGGTCCTGTCATCTCGAAGCGATCCAAGCAGACTGCCGAGGACCATATCAAGGACGCCATCGCCAACGGTGCCAAGGATGCGACACCCGAGAACGAAACCTTTGACAACCCACCTTCCAAGGGTAACTTTGTGAAACCCACCCTGCTCACGGGTGTCAACCACAGCATGCGAGTAATGACGGAGGAGTCGTTTGCCCCAATCAGTAAAGCCTTGCGGTCCAACTTGACGTACCCTGTACTAACGACGCTACAGTCCCCGTTATGAAGGTCAAGAGTGATGAGGAGGCCGTCAAGCTCATGAACGACAGCGAGTTTGGCCTCACAGCTAGCATCTGGACCAAGGACACGGCCAGAGGATACGAGCTTGCCGAGGATGTGGAGGCGGGTACCGTCTTTGTCAACCGTTGCGATTACCCGAGCCCGGTAAGTTTTTCTTCTCCCTGGCGCAGGGAGTGTCGGCGGGGAACGTATTGATGGATTCATTTAACTAATTCACAATAGGACCTTGCGTGGACAGGATGGAAGAACTCGGGCAAGGGACAGACGCTTAGCCGATTTGGCTTTGACCAGTTTGTGAAGCTCAAGAGTTACCACCTTAAGGATTATCCGAAATAGAGGACGTGATTCTTTGTTTGGGAACGGATCATAGAAAGGGGGGCGGTTAGACATGTGACTCGGATGAATGAGACGAACGCAGCCTTGGGTGATTCAGAGGACGTGTCAACTGTCAAGAAGATGAAAGAATATGAAATGATATGAGACCACGGTTCACAGTTCGGTTGAGTATCTTTTTTTCTGTGAGCGTCGAGCAGAATGCACATGATGGCTTGGCGACTGACTGTCTCTGAGACGCGTCTCGCCAGAAGAGAGATTTTGTGTGAGACGTTTTCAACGAGAGAAGAAAAAAAAAAGTTCATCTCTCTCGCAACCAAAATCTAAACATTTCCGCATTCGGAACGGTTGGTGTGTCGAGCAAAATCTGCGACATGCCGTCACAAGCGTGATACGGTTCATTGTGGAGGCGTGATGACATTCCCAGTAGTAAAAAAAACTATCACGACACGACACGAAAGAAGAAGAAAAAAAAGGGTCGATCAAATGATGATGACATCTGTTACATTAAATTCAACCTTTTGACAGATCATGGTGTTAGCTTTCTTCGATTAGCGATGTGTCACCTGTGACACGCATAACACTAACACTAACCCTGCCACCGTACACTATCCAAGACATGAGAATCCATAGCTCAGGTACCGATTATTTCTTGCTAACAACGGTCTCCCTGCCTTTCGTAAGCGTGTATCCTCGACTATTTTATTGTTCACGGTCATGTCCCGCAACCGTGCATCTTGTCTCAGCTGAAGGGCGAAAGTGAGACAGAATAGCTCCTCCACGTAAATGAAAAAAAGGGTGATTTGACAGCCCCCTTCGTTTTTTTCCCCCCCTGGGCGGTTGGAATTCCAGTGCATCGGATTCATTCCAGAAAGATTTATCAAAACCTTTTTACTTCCCCTGTTCCCGGCGTTTTGGGAACATTGGTAGCCTAATCTTTACAAAGGGACGACGATCCCCCCTTGGCTTTTATATGAGTTGGCATTCTTGCACTCTAGTCAAAAAGGGAATCCCTTTCTTCTTATTTGTTTATTATTTAGAAGGGTCTTTTCCATCTCGTCTAGAAAAGAATTCCTGTCACTCATTTTACTCTCACACACACTCTCTTTTCCACTTCCCGTGTCTTGGACATTATTTTTTGACTCTCCACTCACTCTCCACTCACTCACTGACCAACTTCTTTGTCTCTCTTATCCCACCAACCCCCCCCCCTCGAGCCGCGTGCCGGGTTTCTCCTCTCACTCTCTTTTCTTTGTCTTCTTACACTCTAGAAGCGAGTCTAGAAGCTTGTTTATTTATCATCTTTTCCCGCCTTGCTGTCAAATTTAAAAAAGAAAACAAAAACTTGCTTCTTTTTCATCCACTTCTCAGCTGGTCTCTTTGAACCTGTGCGTCAAGACACACACACACACACACTTGCTTCTTTCTCGCCGGCTTTAGAAGGTCCAGCCTCTTCCATCTTCCGTCGATCGAGAATTCATTCCTTGTCTGCAGGCAGATGTTATTGTCTGTATAAAAAAGCAATCCTTCTCTTCGACCTTCTAGAACTACGACGACACACACAATCAGACCTTGATGGGATCCGCAGTGTTCGCCTCTTCTTCCCCGGAAAGAGATCCCCGGTGCTTTCAATTACCTTTTACTCGCCTTCGAACTGTCAAGATGCACGTCTCGGATGATCTTCAGACGCTTTGTTCGCGTGTTCAGGCTATTGTTCGGCGGAGAAAGGACAAGAGGACGATGCAGATTGTGAGTGTCTACCTTGTGGTATTGGACTTGATGTCGTGTTACTGACTTTTCTTTCTTGTTAGTCTGCACCGTTCAACTTTGAAAAGAACCCTGTTCATCTACCTGGTCTATCTGAGGAGCAGTAAGCATATACATACAATCTACAACATAACATCTTCATCTCTAACAATTCACATCTAGACTCGTTATGCTCCGTGAAAAAGAAGCCGCCAGCCGTATCGGAATCGCAGACCCATGTACTCCCCCTCGAGCCCCTCGCTCACCCGTCTCGACATCGAGCCTTTTTTCCCACCCTGTCCGACCTCCCATCAAGTCGGTCCTCACATCCAACTCTGTCTCGTCGACCGAGAGCCTGCATTGATAGACACAGCCTCAGCAGGATCGTGTTATTGTTTATTGTTTATTTGTTGCTTTTTAAAGAATGGGGGCGTCTATTGTTGGTTTGGGAACACGTATTTGATAGTTGTAGGTGGACATGGATCCCCTTGTACGATATAAACTAGATGGATACGGGATGGGATATTGATGGATGCATGGGATTCGCATCTCAAAAACAAACAAAGGGTACGGAAAGGAAAGGAAAGGAAGGCGAAAATGTGTTACTTTTCCATCATACCTGGAGTATAATGTAATTTCTGCTTTTGCACAACTCAAGCCATCATCTGGAATGTGAATGAAACGTGGTGAGGATACCCCAAGGCAAAATGTTTCATTTCGGCTTCTGAGACTTAATCACCTTTCTTCAGTCAGACCAGACCAACACGGCTCATCCACGTCAGCTTCAGACCCAGCCTGCGTACACGTCGAGGCTCTCGGACCGGACACCTTGCATCTCACCCTTGACGGCCAGGAGCTTGACCTTGGTGCCCTTGTCCTGCGCCCACCGCTTCAGAAACTCCTCGACTCGTTGTTTGGTCTCCTCGTCATCCTTCATCAGTAGTGCCACGGCATCGAAGCCGCCGGCGCCTGGGACCACGCCGCCGTAGACGCCTTCGACTGTGCTCAGTCCATCGATGAGTTCCGTCTGGCTTTCGGGCTCGATGGGCACCTCGCTCGCGTCACCCATCTTCCTGATCAGTTCCCTCACCGCCGCGATTCTGCTTGGCAGGTGCTCGACATCTCCAGCGTTGAGCGTCGCGATGAACTGCTCGTTCCTCCGCTGGAGCTCATCCCAGAGCTCCTTGGAGGCTTCCGGGTTCTGAGCCTTCCACGCCAACACCTTCTTGACCATGCCGACCGTCTTGCTCCCGCAGTCAACGTCACACATGCGCAGAACCACACCCTTGGGCATGATGACAGCGTCCTTGAGGATCTCGACATCCCACTCAGACTCACCGTCAACCAGCTTCACCAGCGCATCTGCGAACCCGGCGGCTCCTGGCTCGGGGATCTTGCTCAGTGTGGCCGGCGAGAAGCGCCTGTACCGGCAGGACCCGTAGACGGCCGTGGCCACGTCAAAGCCGGACCCGACCTTGCCCTGCGCAGCGCAGTGAGCCGCCTGCGCCAGGTTGTGCAGCGTCCGCCTGCCCTTGTCCGAGTCAATCTCAAAGAGGTCCTTGGGAAGATAGTGAGCCAGGAGGGACGCCGTCAGCGAGGTGACGAGGGCGGCCGATGAGCCCAGACCCGTCTTGTTGGCCTCTCCCAGCGTCACGGGGAACCTGGCGAAGCGGCCACCCTTGGAGCCCTTGACCTCCGAGTGGGAGTAATAGTCATTGTCCGCGAGGATGATGAGGCGGGCAGACGTCATGCTATGGGTGGGCCGCTGGCCAGCGACGCGGTCAATGTAGGTGAGTGCATAGCTGAGGGTTGTCTCGACAAAGGGATTGGGGTTGATCTTGGCTCCGCTACAGAAGAGTGAGCAACGAGATGGAAACTATTCATCTCTCGGTAATTATCCAGCCAGGAGTCTCACTTACACCTGCAATTGGGTCACCTTGATGCCGCCACCCTCCTCGGCCAGATGGTATCCGTACCTCCACTGCGCCTCGAGGAACTGCGGACTGTCAACGACGATCTCGGTCAGCTGCACCCCAGGCGTAGTGTGAATCTCGCCCGCGATGATATTGATGCGCGCATCCAGTCCAAACACGAACGCCGTGTACTGCTGGTCGAGCACCAGATACCCGCCTGCCAGGAAGACCTTGCCGGGGGCGGACACGGCGACGGTGGGGTTGCGGGTGGACATGATGGGCAGCAGGTATGTATATATGTATATACAAGGTTGATAGAGAGAAGAAAAGAGAAGGTCAAGACGTTCAATTGGGGCTGACGCTCAATGACACCGTGAGTTGTGAGCTCTTTTAACTTATAGTCCGGGAAGAATCGTAGACGCCTGGCGGGGCATCCTCATCTCATCAGCTTCCTTCCTACTCGTACAGTGCATGTGAGAGGTTTCCACACATGACCCACACTGTCATCTAAGCACACTCAAAGTCCCAACAGACCGTTTCCTAAGCATTGCTTCTATTCCAAGGCACAATCATGATCCAATCAGCATGCACAACAGCAAGGCTTCACTCATCACCAGTCCATAGCTTGACTTGTTCATGATGCTAGCCTCACGTCATTATCTCTACATACAAGAATTTAGCATCACCCCTCTCAACTTGTGCAATCTCCAATCAGTCTCATCATCACTCTGCAAACAGCTTGACTTGTTTCATCATTGTCATTTCTTCCTTTATAGGTAGATACGTAAATATTGTTGGTACAAGCAGCAGGACCCTTTGCTCTGCTTTCCCTTGACCAATTCTTCCCAGGTGGCCTCCTTTATCCGTTCCTTTCCTTTCCTTTCCCCTGACATTCCCTGCCTCGTTCCCTGCTCTTTTGGTCCATTCATGCTGCAGACATGTTGTTTTCCCTTTCTTGGAGTGGTGATGTTCTATCAGGGAACGTCCGGCCCCAAATCCAATCATTCAAAGGCCAACGCTCCGTATCAAGACCCATTTTGTTTCCCCAAACGCCGTTCCAATCAACCAGTTCGAGGGCCACCAGCCTCTTGAACTTCATCCCAATATCCCCGATAATAAAAACCCACCCACCCTTCCAACCAGTACAACGGGGTATCAAGCAGATTGCGCCAATTCAACAAAGAAAACAATTCCCGGTCCCACAACCATTCACACTGACATCATGCAATAATAACATGCTTTACTCGGCAGCAGCAGTCTCCTGACCACCACCAAGAAGCTCGAGAACCTTGTTGACGACAGCGCTGGGGTAGCCGCGTGTGAGCATCTCGCCCACGACACCCTTGGCTTGCTCCCGCTGCTCAACAGCCAGGAAAGCTCGGGTCATGGCCTCGTATGTGCTCGGCTCGCGCTTCTCCCGGCCGACAGCATCGTAGATGCTCTGGGCCTTCTCGATCTTCTTCTCAGCGGCCCAGCCATGGATCAGAGTGTTGGCAATGTATGGGGTGAGCTCCACGCCCTTGCGTCGCATCTGCTCCAGGACAGACTCGGTAGCAGCAACCTGGTGGTTGGCAACCATAGCCTCGAATAGAGCCTGATACAGGCTGGCGCTGACGGGAACCAGACCCTCCTTGAGAACCGAATCAAACATGTTGCGGGCGCCCTCCATGTCGTGCATCACACAGCCCCTCGCATGGATGAGAGAGGCGTAGTGAACAGGCTCGACACGCTGGCCAGAGGTGCGGATCATGCCAAGCACCTCCTCAGCCGCAGCCATATCAACGGGCTCGAGAGTAGCGTGAGTATCAACCAGAAGCTTATAAGTGTGGGCAGTGGGGGCAATTCCCTTGACCTTCATGCGCTCATAGTAAGCCAGAACCTTGGACTTGTCTCGCTTGGTGGTGAGGAAGAACTGCATCATGCTGTTGTAGGGAGCGGGGCGAGCCTTGTAGTTGGGCATGGCCTCCATCTCATCAAACAGCTCCTCAGCAAACTTCTCATCACTCACTCGGCAAAGAGCGTTGACAATGGTGCCGTAGGTAACCGAAGTAGGCTTGATTCCAAGAGCCCTCATCTCAGCAAAGTAGAAAAGGCAGTCGTCGATACGGCGGGCCTTGCCAAGCTTGCCAATCAGAGCATTGTAGAGGAACGAGCTGGGCTCAACACCCTCAGCCTTGGCGCGGTGGAAAATCCGGACAGCCTCAGAAGCCTCGTCGAAAGTCTTGGTCGAGTCCTTGAGGGTGGTGATGTAGAGACCGAAAGTGTTAGCAGAAGGAGTAGCGCCCATTTCCAGAAGCTCCTGATGGAACTGCTCAGCCCGTCCTCGGTTACCCATGGTCAGGCAAGCGCCGACCATAGCATCGAGGATACTGGACCAACCATAACGAACAACAGCGTACTGGGGCATGAGAGGCATATCAGTTCGGGCCATGGCGAGAATGTCGTGGCACAGATCAATCTTGCCATCACGGGCAGCAGCAGAGATCAGCTTAGCATAGGTAATGTATCGGGGGTGTCGTCCAGCACGTCGCATGTTTCGGAATCGGTTGAGAGCATCACTGAGACGGGGTCCCTTGCGGCCGTGGTTGCCCTCCAGATCATCAGCAATAAGGGAAGATCCCTTGAAGTCGGTGTTATGGGCGTATGGGTCGTAAGTATCCTCGAAGCTCGAAACACTAGGCGTAGACAGGAAGGGAGAGGCGGACAGATTCTGCTGGGGGAAGCTCGAGACCTGGGAAGCAGCTTCGCGAGGATCAGTGATTCCTCGGCTTTCCATATACCGTGAGATAAACTCGGCGCCCTCATCAATCTCTTCGGCAAGATGAGACTGAGGGTCGGACACTGAAGATCGGATTCGCTGGAACATCATCTCGGACTGAGCCAAGCCCTCGGCCACTTGACCGGAGCCAATCAAGGCGACGGCGTACATAGCTGTGGGCTCAATGAAGGCAGAAGTGGCCTGCACCTCAGGGTTGCTGAGAGCCTGCCAGTACTTTGTGGCACTGGCGACATCGCCCTCTCGCACGCTCATGGCTAGAAGAGCGGTCGCCGGGGTGGCCAGATCCTCAAAGTGGGTAGGAATACCGGTGTAGGCGGCGACAGCGGTAGCCTTGTCATCCTTGTCGGCGGCAATGGTGGCAATCTCGCCCATGGCCTTTGCACGAGACTCGGCCTCTACGGCCTGAGCCCAGTGGAAAGCCTCCTGGTAGATACCTCGGGTAATGAAACCCTTGACAAAGCCGGTGGTGACCAAAGCATCCTTAATGTCAGCAGCGCGAACACCATACTCGTCAACAATCTTCTTGAAGAACTTCATAGCACCCTCGATCTTGTCAGTCACCACATAGGCGTTGATAACCGCGGCGTAAACCTCGGCATCAAGTCGGTCATGGAGGGTGTCACGTCCTTCATCGTGAGCAATGGCCAGGTTGCGGTACTCGTTGTAGCATTCGACAGCACTGATCAGGTCGCCGGACGAGGCAAAAGCAGTGATCATGGTGGGGAAGACTGCTGCGAAGGGGACGGTCTGATTGGCCTCCATATGCTCGAAGAGACGGAGCATATCGGCAACGCGACCAGCCTTTGCGCAGGCAGTGATCAGCTGATGGTAAGTCTCGGCCGAGTACTCGGCAGTGTTGGCGTCAACCGAGGTGTCGAACAGCTTGATGGCAAGATCGAGCCGGTCGTCCTCGCAGAGAATAGCATGCTCAAGCTCGTGAGATCCGAGCATGAACTTGCCAGGCTCATCCATGCCACCGAACCGAGCACGCTTGTCCTCCAGGATAGCCTTCAACTCGGCCACCTCGAGGCATCGAGAGGCCAAAAGACCAACGAGAATGTTGAAGGTGTCGGCATCAGGCGACACCCTCCTTCGGAGCATGTCAGCGTAGACATCGAGAGCCTTGGAGACAATCTCAATCTTCTTGATGGGGATATGAATGGCAGCCAAGAGGAGGGCATTATAGGCACCAGCAATGGGCTGGACGCCAGTGGCCAGCATGGCCTCGAAGACAGCCGGGATCTCAGCATATCGACCACCCTCAGCAAGCTTGTGGAGGTGGTCGGCATAAGACTGTGACTGAGGGTCTGCCGGCGGAGTAGTGCTGCGAGCGACACTCGCAGGAGTTCGTGACCTCTCAACCACAGGGGATCGTGACTCGAGGTCATGAGCAGAAGCTGGTCGTCCCAAAGCGACGGCATTCTCAGCCGCCTCTTGGAGACTTCGCGCCTCAATCTCTCGCTCGAGGGCAGCATCGATGTGGGCGAGAGCTGCCTGATCCTCAAAGGAGAGGTTGGACCCCTCCTCCTCGTCGATCAACGCCTGCTCAACATCCTGGGCAGATGCCTTATCCTTGGTGAGAATGGAGGCCGCGGTGGGCTTCCACTCAATGCGCTTGGGAAAGTCGAATTGGGTCCATTCGGCATCGACTTCACCGGTGGCCTGCTGGTGCTGCAAGGCCTCGAAGTAGGCGTCTAAACCTCCATGGTTTTCGGGTCGGTGCTCAACAGCGGGAAGGCCCGAGGTTGCTGTTCGCTCAGTGTGAAAGGCGGAGTGAAGCTGGAGGTTAGAGAAGCGACCAAGGCGGTTGGTCTTTCGTCGAACAAAGACAGGTCGGTTCTGCGAATTGAGGACGTGAGGGTGAGTGGCGGCAACTAGTGATTGAGCGTAGCCGTGTGTGGTGATCGACTTGGCGAATGTTGATCCTTGACGGACGAAATTCGAGTAAAGGGAGGAGTATATGGTGGGCATTTAGAAGACGCCTGGCGGGGGAGAGGACTGCGGAGCCTCTATCAGCAACAGGAACCAGAGGGGAGAAGACATAAGCAATGAAGCTGCGTCTCGAGTATAGTGAAACGCGATTGAGTGTTGTGCCTGAGGAAGAGCAAAAGCCGGAATCACGTCGAACGATTATGAGATCGTGGTCGGGCCATGAGATCTCGGTGGGCGCGCGGAGAGGGGAGTGGTGTGGTGGACCAGCGGAGAATGAGAATGCACAACAAACAAGAAAAACCACTTACATTAGAGGGAAGAAATGATTAACGATTGCAGGTTCATTTGACAGCTCCGAAGCCGTCAAACAAACGCGCAGGCCAGAATAGGGAAGGAATTGTAGAGGGGGAAGAAGAAATGGCAAAAATGTGAAGGAAAAGAATTCAAGAAATGGCTGGAGGCAGATCGAAGAAAAAAGTGTTCGTCTAGGATTGTTTGACCTGCTGGTGGAGGACGAGGATGTGGGATTCGGCATGGACCCGGGCCTCGGGGACGGGGGGGCGGCTGCCTTTTTTTTCCTTTGCCTGAGGGTGCGGTGTGGATACAGAAAAGCTACGTACCTAACCAGTTACCACGGTAAATGGCAGCTGCGATCGAGGTTGCGACAAAATGGATGCGTCAGAAGGCAAGAGGGAGGTCGCCGAGTGTGGGGAAGTTTCCTCAAACCCGCCCTAGAACCGACAGCTTTACAGTGGACGACTCGCGCTGCCACCACCCAAGGTGAGCTCCCTCCGCAGTGGGCTAGACCGCTACGACACCGGCCGGGCAGTGTTTTTTTCTGTCGGGTCTATGATGTCTGCGCGGCCTTTTCGGGGCGCGGAGTTAGGGCGACGGGCGTTGGCTGCGGCGGAGGCGGCTTGTGTGCGTACAGAAGACCCCGCTGTGGCCCTTCTGTGGGTGTGTCGACAGGGGGGTTCCTCTGCTGTGGGTGGGCTCGGAGACAAGGCGTTCAGTGGGCGAGGTTCTGGAATGACTCAAGCCGTTGTTGTACCTGGTTCGTCGCTTTGGTGTTGATCATCCTCCGCCTTTTTTTCTGTTACCTTGATAAGCTCCCTAGAGCTCCCGAAGAGCAATTTCTGGCAGGTCAAGTGCTGTTTGTCAAGACGCGGGGGAAAAGACGGTCATGGATTAATTCCATTTTGATGGACTGAACTGGACGCTTGGATGCCCATGCTACTGTAGGTCTCTGCGTGTGCATGCAAACGAACATCCTAGAACAGAGAGAAAGAGGATCCTGGTTATCAGAAGGAATCGGTTGGAAGGGCGTCGTTGCCTCTTGTCCCTCGGCCTATCACCTTTCACCGAATCCTATCACCGGTGGATTTTAGTCGGTATGCAGCAATTTTTTCTCTCTGTGTGTTGCTTGCTTGCTTTTTAGGACGATCTCTGTCAATTGCTTTTTCTCCATAGGATCCCCCAGTCAAATGCAGCGCAGCACGCACTTTGCGCCAGAAACCACGCACACGTGAAATTGATTTGATCCTGATATCTCTGCCCTCTGCTTGGTGGTTGAAAAGGTCTCCACGCACGCGACCTACCTAAACTCCCAGGCCACAACATGGCATGCGCGTAAAATGACGACAAATTTCAACGGTTGGACGGCACGCCCTCTTTCTTGATTGACTCTTGATTTCTTTGACAGTTACACTCCGCAGATCCATCCTTCAGGGCCCAGGATGCCGGAGTCGAGCACGCATCATCAGGGGTCTCGAGGTCATTGACCACCCTCTGCCTCTGCCACACCCTCAAGCCTCCGTCCGTGGTGGTGGCCGGGGCGAGAACAAACCGGTGCAGCTGTCCTAGACTTTCCTTGGCTGCCATGCCTCAATGGACGGGCCCTGACCTCGTCTTCCCGCTGGTGGTGGGGACCCAAGGGAGAAGCCGGAACTCCACGTCCAGCCTGTCGGGTCTCTCCCAGATGCCCCATCCTGGAGAGGACACCTCGAGGCTTGACGGTCGACGGCTGTGAATCGTCAATGCAATTTCAGATTTCATAATTTTTGCTCTTCCTAACCGTTTCTTATTTGTCCTGGTCCATGAGGGTTCTTTTTTTCAGCTCCTCCCTCGTGTTCACTCGTGCAGAGGTGGATCCAGTTGGAGCCGTCCATCCATCATGATATGGATATCGACAAAAGCAATACGCCGCCACAACCTTCCTCGGCTATCATCCACGTTTTTTTTCTTCGAGATTTGAAAATCTGGAGAAGGTGTGGCAGACCTTGGGAAATCACAAAGTATCAGTTACAACCACGTTGCAATAAAGTGAAACGAAGCCATGACTGGCAGCAATTTAGCATCAACACCTAAGTTTACCAAATCTACGGTTAACCCCGAGGTCTGCAAGACACAACCCCCCGGGTTCCCATCCGGGCACTCTAGCGGAACTCCGTCTGCCCTAGCCACAGTCCCAGGGCAAAAGGCGAAAAAAAAAACGACAAGCGAGGAAAAAAACAGTGTGGCAACGTCAGCACCAAGTTTACCTAGCTCCAACTGCTGGGAACCACAGGGCTGCAGTTTTCAATTTGTTCCCGTCATATGGCCAGGCAACAGGGCCGACGACGAAAAAGACCCGTCTTCCCGTCGATGCCCGGATGTCACGGAGCCCCGTCTGACTGCTGGCTGACATATCCCTTGCCTCTCGTCTCTCCAAGCTCCCATTCTTTGGCTGCTTAGCCGAGCCCGAGCGGCTGTAAGCTGCAATGAGGCGCATCGGCATTTTCACTTGCCCCGGTCCGAACTCCATCAATCACCGTCTTGCATTTGGATCCTTGACGTCGTGCATAGCCTTTTAATTCCTATCGGCTTGATGGAACAGTCCGACGTCCGACAATAATAACAACAAGCACCTTCAACATGTGATGGGTTGAAAGAAACTGGACTGAGAAAGTTGAGCCTTTGAAAAGCGGAAAGTTTGCTATAGATTCATGACGTTTCTTCCAATTACCTGATCAGGTTTTGTGTCAACAACATGATTGCTCCTGTGTAGCATCGGCTTAGTTTGTCCACAGCCTTTGTGTCATATACAGTGCGTAGTAGGTAGATTATATTACCTGCAATCAGGTTCTCCTGAAATGCGAACCGTGTCACAATGGCGGTTGCATCACTCTGCATCCGCGCGCCTCCCTTGTGCTTGCTTACGCGCCATAATCCGGGGTTCGAGATTCTACGGGATTGAGAAATATGCCTCGTTGTCCCGACTCGTATCCAACTGCGTCATCCCGTTGTATTCGTCAACTTCAACGACAACTCATTTTCGCAATCTCGGCGCTTTCCTAAGGAGATGACTCAAAGGATCTGGGTCACTTGACAGGTCAAGTTCGGGAAAGCTAGGGACTTTCATCGAGGTTGCAATTAAACTCGAGTCTTTTCCCCATGGAGTTTCCGCTTTGACGGTCATGAGACAACTATTTTCGTCATGGCAATCTATACTCGGATTTACGACGGAGCTCAATTGCATCTGAAATCATCTTGGATGGCATTGTGGCCCCCCATTCCTGGCAGCTCTGGGCCTGGTACAACATGGGTGGTAAGATCGATAAGATCTTATCGATAAATCCATGGTCTCTCTGTGGATGTCATTCGCATGAAGCAGGTCGGTCAAATGTTGCCCGAGGCTGGTCTCATCGACATCTCACTAAGTAAGACTCGTCATGTTGCCCCGGATCTCTCAGAAACAAGTACTCGCACCTACTACTATATTGCATAAGGCTTCTTAATTGTAGCTCATTATAAATGTCGGAACCCAAGGTTATGCTGGCGCAATATCATCACTATCTTCACCTTCAGAGCAATAATTTCGCCTTGACTCAGAGAGGCCTTACTTGAGAGACACGTATTGAGAGACAAGGAGAGAAACGGCGGGATTACAAGAGGGAGAAGAAACTCTAATTTGCTTCATTAAAGAAGAAAAAAAAATACGCATTGATATCAAGCCCTCCGTACATGTCCCCTCGTCGTAGTAAGGCTTGATGTCGTGGCAGTGAGAAAAGAGCACATCAAGATGTAAAGCAGCATCGAGTTGAAGCATCATGGCGAAGACCAGCCTTCCTAAAACGGTTAGTAGCAATCTGGCAGAAGCGGTGTCCACCCACCTTATCGATAAGCCCCAAGAACAGAGGAAGAAAAAAAAATATCCCAAGCTTCAAGATATCCAGTACAAGCCCCACCTCTCACCTCAACCAACTCAAACAACAACCGCAACCATGGCCGACGATGGGATGCTCTTGAACTTTGAATTGGGGTCGGGACCTATTAAGCCTCAAGTCAAGTTCAAGGGTGGTCGCTGGCGTGATAGGAAACAGGCTGAGAAGTCGGCAAGGTTGGGCTCATCCAAGCCGAAGCCTACAGGAGACGGGTTTGATGAGCAGAGATCGACGAAACGCCAGAGGACGGATGACGGAGGATATGGAAATTCCGACTATAGGCCAGCCCCTAGGAGCTTTTCACGACCAAAGACTGCAGACACCGACGCCCAAGGATCCTCAGCCTCAGGTCAACCTCGAAACCCTCATGCAGACAAAGGAAGGCAGGTCATCTCACGGCTCTTCTCTTACAACCCGGCCCAAAAGACAGAGCTAGAGGAGAAGCAATCAGACTGGACTGCCCCGGAACCGACCAATGCTCCCCTCTCAGATGTTGCCAGTTTTGGCACCTTGACATTATCTGCCCGCCTCGTCGATGAGCTGGCAAAGATGAACTTGGAGCGTCCCACGGCCATCCAAAAGAAGGTCATTCCTCACATGTTGGAAAACAGTTCAGATGCATTCGTGCAAGCTGAGACAGGTTCCGGAAAGACCTTTGCTTATCTCTTGCCGGTCTTGCATCGCGTTCTGCTCCTCAGTGAGAAGGGCAAGGCTCAGATTCACCGCGACTCTGGAGTGTTTGCCATCATCGTGTCACCTACTCGCGAACTCGCCAAGCAAACTCACACCGTACTGGAACAGCTCATTCGCCCATTCCCCTGGCTTGTATCGACGGCTATTACCGGAGGAGAGTCGAAGAAGGCTGAGAAGGCGCGTATAAGAAAGGGCGTCAACTTTTTGGTTGCCACCCCTGGACGACTTGCCGACCACATTGATAACACCAAGGCTCTCGATCTCGGCACTGTTCGATGGTTGATTCTGGATGAAGGAGATCGTCTGATGGACTTGGGTTTCGAAGATGACTTGAAGAAGACCATCGCGGCACTCCGCAAGGTTGACGTCTCGGACAAGCTTGCTGATGGGACACCGCTCAAGTCTCTTCCTGACCGGAGAGTCACTGTACTCTGCTCGGCCACGATGAAGATGAACGTGCAGAAGCTGGGAGAAATGAGTTTGGCAGACGCGACGTTCCTGGCAGCCAAGAAGGAGGAGGGCGAGGTGGAGATTGACAAAACGGCCATGACGGCGCCGGCACAGCTTCACCAGTACTACTCGATTGTTCCCGCCAAGCTTCGTCTCGTCACCTTGATATCCTACCTCAAGTCCACCTTTTCCAGGAGAGGAAAGACTATGAAGGCCATCATCTTTATATCTTGCGCTGACTCGGTCGACTTCCACTACGAGATCTTGAGGGACCCCAATAATGAGGAGGCGCCTGTGGCATCGTCCAAGGAAGCGGAATCTATCTCCAAGACGGTGGCCAAGGCAGCATACATCACCTCACCTGCAAGTCCCGAGGTTGTTCTGCACCGAATGCACGGATCTCTATCGCAACCGGTGCGAACAGCTACTCTACGGTCGTTCTCGGCTTGCAAGTCGCCCTCCCTGTTGATCACCACCGATGTGTCCTCGCGAGGTCTCGATATCCCATCGGTTGATCTAGTCATCGAATATGACCCTGCTTTCAGCTTTGCGGATCATATTCACCGTGTTGGTAGAACTGCTCGAGCTGGAAGGCCTGGTGACGCTCTCCTTTTCCTTCTCCCCGGAACGGAAGAGGGGTATATCGAACTACTCAAGTCATCCACGCCTCCCACACCCCAGTCTTATGACACGATCCTTCAAAAGGGAATGATGACCAAACTCGAGTTCCCCGTCGAAACATCTGCCAAGCCCGACGACGGCACTTCCTTCCACGACAAGGCCGAGAGCCTCCAGCTACACATCGAGCAGCGCCTCCTCGAAGACACGAAGCGACTCGAACTCGCCCGAAACGGCTTCAAGTCGCACATCAGGGCATACGCCACCCACACCAAGGAAGAGAGGAAGCACTTTGACATTTCGGAGCTACACCTGGGACACACGGCCAAGAGCTACGGACTGAGAGAGGCGCCAGGTGGCATCGGGGCGGGCGTGGAGAGGAAGACCAAGAAGCGGAACAACAAGGGCGTCGAGAAGGATCAGGATCAGCAGGCTGGTGACGAGTGGCAGAACCAGAACATTATCAAGAAGAAGAGCATGATGTTGATGAATTCTGCTGCCGACGAGTTTAATATTGGTTAAGTAGCGGGTTGCATTTCTAGTTTGAGATAGACCATCAAAAGCCGGGCGACCATGCCCTTGTTTTTTTTTCTTTCGGTTCAATTAATTCGTCAAAGGCATTTCTTAGGTGTTGTTTCTGTATATCCACGTTTGTTGTTCGAATGAATGTGTAGTAATGAAGGGCTCGGCGATCCTCTCCTCAGGAAAGATGCCCCATGAGCGGTATTGGAACCTCGCTCCAGAGCCTCCAACAGAGGAACCATGTTCAAGGTAAATACCCTTGGGTATTTATGACGATTAGGTGCTACGCTTTGTAATATCGTTGCGAAGGCCCTCTTTCGCGGCAGTGCTTGGCAACAGTCGTCATCAACATGTTGAAAATGGGCCGGGGCAAGTTGGCAAGATGTCGAAGCTGCACCATCACGGAACCCCTACGGCTTGCTCCTTGCTTGGAAAAACATGGCGTGCGTTTTTGGGGCCTTGGTCTCGTAGTCCTCTGACTACCGAGTGCCATAAACTGAGCCTCCTCGTGCCCCTCTGGGATTCTTCCTGCACATCTCGTCATCCTCGTCATCATGCAGGGGGTCATAAACATGGGGTTCCCTTTAGCCGACAGATTCTCTCTTATTCCAAGCAAGTTACTGCAATCTCTCTTCAAAGTGTGAGAACCTGACCAAGGCATGTGCAGGTTGGTCTGCGTCAAGTGCACAAGTCGGGGAGGGCGACGATGGTTTCACCACGCTTGCGTAGGACTTGCAGTGGCCTAGTGACTGTTCAGCATCGTTTAGTGTCATGCCGGCTACGGACGGCCTCTCCTAGGTGCGTCTTCCGCTGCGGAGTCGATGCAACTCCTCAAGGAGCCTTGGTTCCCACGGCAGAATCCAAGGTGGACTTGCTCCCTGCCATGGCCGCTGCCGTGTTGAGTTGGATCAACACATGCAGTTCTCGGAATAGGTCCGTTTCACAGTTCGTAGTTCTAAGAAACAGCTCGCATAAGGAAAAAAGCGGCCGAGTACTGTAAGAAAGTAAGGAACCTCACATCTATCTCCCTGGCAGCCCCGTCGCTATCGTTCCCCGGGCAGGCAGAAGTGCGGGGAGGTTGAGGCACCGTCTTGAAGTGACATCATGAGGGGCTTCGAAACGAACGACAGCCTGGTTCCCTTGTCTAGTTGTCGTGCGTGATTGGGTTTGATCTTGTGGGCGGCTGCATATGTGTGTTTGAGGGGTTGTCAAGCGTGACCACGTCCCATTATTGATGGTCAAGCCAGGAGGCAGGCAGGCATGCAGGAAGCAGATTGCGAGGAAGAACACAATGCAGCAAATAATATTGTAAGATATCATGACATCACAGGGGGGTAATTCATTGGTGAACAAGTTCTATTGAATCACCTAGCAAGGGGCTTCTCCCTCAGTTTTGGTTCAACTCAGCGGTACATATGGCGCTGTCGGTGAGGAATCGGCCAGGTCGTATCTAGAAGACTATCCACGAGTAAACCATGTGTCTGTGACTCTCCTCTCTTCCATGCCGAGTCCAAAACCATCTCACAGATTGACAATCACCTCGTCAACGAGCTTGCGGGCAGTTCCGTCACCACCCACCAAGAAGCAACTGTGTTTCGAGCGAAAATACAAACTCAAAGGCTTGACGATCCATTGTGAAGCGCTGTTTCCAAACTTATCTGGGGCTGGTTGCATACCGGTGAACGAACACTCGCTGATGTTATAGACTTGGATGATGCTCTGGATGGAACGTGGAGGCTGCAGGTCCCACTGAGCGCCAGTCATGGAAATGCCAACTTCTCTTCTTCACGAGGAATGTTTACTTGGTTTCTTCTCTATCGTCACTTGTCCCTAGTAGTACCTTTGATGATAGATTTACCGTGATAGCCGCGTCTGCTTTGATTCAGGAGGGCTCACAAGTCAACACTCGGAATATTGACAGAGATCCCGGTGAACAGTCCGTCCCATTAATCTGACATTATCCTCATGTGAAGTCAGTCACAAGAGGGTGTCCCCAACAAAATTCCATCCATCATCAAGGGTCCATTGAGAGTGACGCCTCTTCGGAGAATGACATCAAGCCTCACGACGCCGTGGTCTCGAGATGATGCCAGCCGGACCTCGGCTACCCTATAATATCACAAACATGGACACCTCCAGGCGATTTCTCAAACGCTGACGGCGTAATTATGTGTCCAAGGACGTCATTTTAGAGCTCCTGGGGGGTGGTTGACGGCTAATTGTCGATCCTGCAAATCCAATCGAGGCGTCGAGATGACAGCCTGGGTTGACGTCATATGGTGATGTAATTCGACCTCCTTTGAGATCTTGAGATGGGTGCCACCAAGGGACCAAGGGGATTTAAAGAGGCGAAAGCTTCCACGGAAAGAACAGAATCTTCTACCAGATCATCAAGAGAATATTCACCATCTACAAAAACAAACTACCTACCACTACCAAACAAAAAAAACCACAATGGGTCTGACCGACGACAAGAAGACCACGGCCGACTCGGCCACCGAAGGCGTTACCGGAGCCGCCCAGTTCCTCACCAGCACACTGGGCAACACGGTCGGCGGCCTTGGACGCACAGTCGGTAACGTCACCGGCGCGGCGACCCGAGGCGTTGGCGACACCGTGACAGCTGCCACTGGCGACCTTGGCCGTCCTCTCGGCGACGCGGTGGGCAACCTGGGCACTGGCGTCCAGGGAGGACTTGACAGCGTCGCCAAGGGTGTCGAGAATGCCGGACAATGGAAGAAGCAGTAATGGAGGATAAAGGTTACGATGGGAGGAATGGGAGACTGTAATGATATTGGGATATGGATGGGTACGGATGGAGTGTAGGATTGTTTTGGGTTATTTTGTATAACAAGTTGCACGATCTATGAATGCGAGCAACGTTTCTTCAATTACCATGTGTGAAGTGACCCATCGAATAGATCTCTGAGATGCTGTCTGCCCTACGTGAATGATGATCTGTGTTGGTGTGGCGAATGCTGTCACCTCGTCAACCATGAACTCTCAAACAGACGCGTCTCTCCACGCGGGCCTGTTGACTTCATGGAATGTGATCCTCACAAGGCATGGAACGCCGTGGTCGGGCAATAAGCATCACGACCGATCGCATCCTAGCCTCAATTCTAGGGTCAGTCATCAAGTTGCAACGTCATCTTCCTCATGTCCCAGCATAAAGCCAAGCACACAATGAAAATATGTGATAAATCAAAAATTACACCCCCCATGGCCCCGAAGGACAATGGAGCATGGAGCGACTCCGCGATGTGCAATGCAGGCCCTCCACGCTGATTTCCCTCCTTCTTGAGCGAGGTAAATCGGAATAAGGTAAGTATGAAGAAGAAAGAGAAAAAACAAGTAAAGGATGGGGGCAAGGCGGAGATTTATAGATGGATTCTGCCGGGCGGTGTGAGGGGGCTGATTAGGCAGCCGTCGCCAATTCGGACCGACCCACTGGTGCTATCCACGTCGACCGAGTGCTTCATTTCGGCTCAACGAGATTAATCTCGCTTCAGAGCATCGAAATATACGTGGATATTTTATGCACTCTCCAACTTTGTCTTTTGTGCAACTGCGACATCCTGATCCGTAGGCCAAACCACACAGCGTGAGGAAGAATTGTCATAGTTAAGTGCATCTCAAATGGGCCAAGAGCCACTATCGTGAGGTGAATTAGAAGAGCTTTAGAACAAGGCTACCTAAAAACTACAGACGCATTTTCTAGGTATGATGACCATTAGTTGCTATTCTCATAATTCATCAGATCAGCATTGTTGGAGGACCAATGAAGGTTGTACGGTGCCAGTCCTCCAAGTTCATAAAGTAGCGAGCGCACACTTCTTGAGCGGTTGGGAGAAACAGACAAGAGGCACGGAATTGACCTCGCTTGTTGAATTCCACCATCAAGTTGTCCTTGTACAGCGAGATGTTTGTTGGCCCTAGCCCATCGCTGAGGCCTTGCAATAGCTGCTGAATGTCGAATCTGTCAGAAATCCAGGGGTCAGTCGTCTTGATTCGACGGTAGGTCAGCATCTCGGTTTGCGAAGCTGCCCAGAGAACTCCAAGACCTTTGCTATCAGCGAGTGGGTCGTCTGGGTCATCTTCATCCCACTCAGATACCGCAAAGTCCAACACCGCAACAAATGCTCTCCAGCCACGTTGCCGCTCACGCGGCCAGGATTCGACCGCTGTATTTGGCACAAGCGAAGCAAGCTCTGAAGGCGTGACGGAGCTATGAGCACATTCCTCACTCGTCTCAGTTCCAAGTAGCGCGGGAACCGATATCTCGGCAGTTTGGCAAGGATTTGCACCAGTAGCAAGCATGCAGCTTAGAGTTGCAATTGCGCCAAACATGGTCTCTCCCGAGGTCCCACGGTCTCCCAGATAGAATGCCACCATAACTAGGGTATGGAGTGACAAGAGCTTCAGGTCCTTGCGGCAGTAACCACAACGTTTTGAGAACAACCCACTGGGGAGATTAATATCGATAGTGAATTCCGCCACGAATAAGGTGATAATTGAATGGCAAATGGCATGGACCGATGTGTGACAGTAGGGATGCTTCCAGTCGAACGGAATCGTGCAGCTGCCCGAAGCGTAGAGTTGTTGGATGCACCTTGAATCAGCGTCCCATCGACCGCAGATGTCCACCTCCTCGCCTGGGAACCTGTTTTGCCTTTCGAAGCTCTGAGAAACCTCACTAGGGCTAACCGAGGTGTGTGACCGGAGTATGTTGATCATGAGCGAGTCGAGGACGGTGTGACCGAGATCGTTCGTATAATTGTTGTAGAAGGCAAGAAGATCATTCGATAACCTTAGATTCAGGTAATTGAGGATCAAGCAGCAGTTGTGGGCGCCATCCAAGTGCGAGGCAGCAAGGTGAAAAGGGTGTATATGCCTAAGGTCATTGGGAGGCACCATCTCTTCTAGAGCATCTAGATTTCTTGCCATGATGGCAAATCCCCATGAGTCTACCTCGATCTGGTCCTGAGAGCGATTTACCGCCTTCGTTATCGATGATGTAGATAGTGGAACATCGTGCTCGTCGATGCGTGAGAAACTGTTGTCTGAGAGCACCGATCTCATTGTGTCTACAAGTGTGGGGTGATCACGGGAAGCATCCCATGGCAACCATGTTGACTCATCCTCGATGTCCTGCTCGTTGCCATTCTCAGGCGGCGGTGATGGCACAGACTCATATTCCATGTCAGTGTGGTAGTGGATGCTCCATCGACAGAGCTGGGAGGGTGGGTCGACTGCGATGCGAGACGCTCTGGGTGTTGATGCTGAATTGTCGGGAGTGGTAGCTGAGCCTTCTAGCTCGACTGAACCCAGAGTCTTCACAGCGATGAGGCCAGGAGTCCAGGTTTCAGGACCTCTACCCCAGTACTTCGCGGTCATGAAGGAATGAATCCAGAAGTCATGTAGCCAGTCCACCATGACTCTATGTTGAAAGAGGTTAGTCATGACTCGATAAAACCATTAATCAGCTACTCACTTGCGCCCTTCCCGACATTCCCGACCTAGTTGTAGCAGCAACTCCTGGTACTGCCCTTGGATGAGGAGGTCTGCTCTTTCCAAGTGCGCTTTATCTCGTATCAGCTGGGTCGTCGGCGAAGCCCCAACTGGTTGAGAAGAAGGGGCGCGATGGTCGCCGGGGCTGTTGACTATGATGTTCACCGGGGAGTTGGGATGAGAGATGGAGGCAAATGGTGATGGTGGACCGCCTGGACGGATGAAATTGGCAAGAAGGGCGTTGGATGGAAGATTCATGTGCAAGAAGCTAGATAGGGGAAATAATTAGCAACGGGCTTGGATATTGCTGCTGGGAGGGGAGAACTCACATGCCGCCTGCCAGGGTGGGCTCACGGCGACGTCTTAGGTCGTCTTGGAGGAAGCGCTTCAGCTTCTTCTTGTCCAACGACTTCTCGAGTCCGCCTTCGACGATGGTGAGGTCAGAAGTACTCGCATCCCTCTTCCTCTTCAATTGCACCTTGACCGCCTGTGCCTTGACCGCAGATGAAGTGCTTTTCTTGATGCCCCATTTTCGAAACTGGTACTTGTAGGCACTCGGCCTGTCAAGGTTAGCACTGGAAGCTTGGCCAGGTTCAACAGGACTTACAATGCATCGAAAGAGTACTCCGACTTCATTATAGAGGCCACCTTGTCCACACTGTTGTCCTCAGTGTACAGGTACAGCTGGATGATTGTGTCCTTCAAACACTCCCATCGTTTGTTGTACGGGATGTCCAAGAACTTGGGGTCTGAGTTCATCTTGACGAGGTTAAGCTGGGCGGTAGCAAGTGTCTAGGTATGCAGGTGTGGATTTGTTAAAGAAGGGCGATGAAGAAGGGACTAGAACGAGGTTGGATGGGGACAAGAAAGTCATAGATAGGAAGAAGGTGGAGATGGATGGTACTGGAGAGGGGTGTTGATTGAATGTAGTGACGAGTTTATGGAAAGGGACTGATGATATTATGGAGAGTGGCTGATGAGTGTATGGGAAGTGTGTTGATGAGGGCCTGGAGAGTGATTGGTGTGTGTGAAGGGTGATTGACGAGTTTGTGGAGAGTGTGATGGATGACCTGAGGAAGGCGTTGCGTCAGCCTTTCTTATACATAAAAATCTGCCTGCCTGTGTAACCACCCATGGTTCGCCCAAAATGTGTTTGCCTTTTGGTCGCCTTGGATGCCCCTGTCGACAGAGAATAAGGCCAAGAACTTGCAAAAGAATAGAATCCAATCACGTCTCGATCCAAAAGATGAAAAGCCAATCATGACCTGCCACTCTCCCCCATCCGCTGCCGCTCGTCAGCTGGGAGTGCACCGCAGATACGAAACAAGCCACCGCCCTGCCTTGTACCGCAGTGCAAAAGGTGAAAGACCAATTATCAAGGTGCCTTGACAGCCACTGTGGACCAATGTACCCCCCAAATGGCTTCCACGACACATCACACCCCAAAATAATGAGGCTCAGGAGTCGATTGCAAAAAGTGACTGCCCATTCACCGTCAAACTTGCCAGCTACGTAATCGGGTGAGAGAGGAATCAGTCGCAATATGCTTGAAATCAAAAGAAGACTACCCAATCGATATCCGTCTCTAGTGCATTGACCGAGCTGAAATCCTGCCAGAGCAGGGATGTTCTCCAGCACGAGAGTGAGGATGGCTTGCTGTTGGCATGAGGAGACCATTGTCGGGCGAAGAATGCAGGTGAGGAGAAAGGCCTGAGAAATATTAAAAGGCCTTGACCATTCCATTGTTCTTTTGCTCTATTCTTTTCATTATCCATATCCTCCAACGTAACTCATTTTACTTGAACCCCCATCATCGACATCACGCTCTCCACCATCTTTGCTTTCCTCCTTCACCTATCACCCATACCTAACATGGACACCCAGACACATAACTCAGGAAGCAATGAGTACGCCATGGCTATCCCATACACATAATCTTACTAACTCCTGCAAGTATTATTGTCTCCAGCGGGGCTGCGGATGAGACATCCAGCATCAGATGCCGCCGAGGCTCCCTTCCACCTGAAGGTGACGCTGTCCCTACCTGCAGCGTTTCTGGCGGCCGTTCCCAGGCCGAGATGGACCTCGAGCTCCTCGGAGTGGGTTCCCAGTTTGAGGGGTGAGTCTAACCTTCACCCGGAGCACATGGAGCACATAGGGCGCATCTTTTCGTTTCTTTCCCCACAGACTCTACTATTAAGCTCATCCAATGCTAATAGATATTCATAGGGTTGAAACAAAGGCTCTGTGACTGACTATATGGGCTTGTTTCATTGCCACGCCATTTGCTTGGAAGGGTTCAATTCAACAGACTTAATGGAGGTATGATTTAAGTCTGTCAAGTGGGGAACTGGGTTTAGGTTTCAAAGGATAGTTGGATCACTAGTTACTATGTAAAGGCACCTAGGTAATAGACTATTATCAAAGTTAAATAGAACCTACTGTTAGGGAACGAACGAGACTGCTCTTTTGAAAGTCAAATGTAGAACTAATCTCCGAGCCCTTGCCCATCTCTGCCCTGTATCCACGTTCAGTCTAGAGATTAAGTCATTTGATATTTGCACTCGTTCTGGGCGTGGGATAGAGGCTAATTTGGATGGACAGCTCCCAGGAAGAGAAAAGGAAAAGACCATGGTCGTCGCGAGAAGGCTGTTGCCGCTCGTCGTGCTGGCTGCAAGACCATCATCTTCCCCAAGGATAACATGTCTGATTGGCTGGAGAGAGAAAGGAACAGACCAGTTTTGACTGGTAGAGAAAAGTAAGCTGACTGTTGCAGAATCGGATGTGTGTATAGTTGTGCATAGTTATTTAACCACCAACTCACTCATTCATGCCTACCTGCTCACATGGTGCCCATTCGTCATATCCGAGGGTTGTCAGCCAGTGCAATATCCCAAGATGAAACATGATTGCCAAGGTAGTACGGCACCTTAGCCATGATCAATACCATACACTACTGTACCTGGCTTTGTCTGGAGTGATTGTACCGGTTCAAGGTGATGGAGCCGGTTGCATATCTCATTCCTGCAGTAACGCAACGGCATGTTCAGCCTCAACAAGATCAATCGACGGTATTGTCATGCCCGTTTCAACATCGGCCCACTGATGGGGTCCGTCCTTGTACTATCCCTTTTTATGACATCTACGGCCTTGCAGATCTACCACCCAAGCTATCTGCAGCAATGGCCTGCAACCTTGCCTCGTCAACCTTTGGCAGCTCATGCTCGCCCTTCTCTGTCGGCGGTGGCAGGAATCCAACTGCTACCAGATACGCCAAGTACATGCCAAGGATATCCATATCAAGTCTGCTCGGAGAAGACTTTGCATCCCGACTCTCGTTCCCTTCATCATATGACCTCAGAGCTGCTGTGGCATTGCTATCATCCAACTCGGGAGCAATGGTGTTTGCCGGCAGGTTGCCCACTGCAAAGTGGAACAGCGGGAGCAGAGCGTGTTCCTCCTTGCTCTCGTCACTTGTGTAGTCGATGACCTTGGTGGACCACTCCTGGTACTGTACCTTGGGCACGGCATATCCATACAGCTCGAGGGCGCCCATCCACTCATTCAGTCTCAAGCGCGGGTGACTGGTGACCTGAGCCACACCCAGTGATTGCTGAGTAGCAGCCGAGAGATGGAACGCTGCGGCAACGACGATGCGGCTGATCTGCGTAACAGGGACTGCATTGAGCGTGTTTGTAATGTCAGGGCGCGCTCCCACCTGCAAGCAGCCCTTCCATAGGCGGACCAGGAAGTCGTCCATGACGGAAATGCCCGATGCTGGATCGCCTGTGATGTATCCGGGTCGGATAATAGCTCCTACAAGGCCCCTCCGCCCGGCTTCGCGAATGACAAACTCGCTCGCCCACTTGGACTGGCCATAGCCTGTGCCAAGGCCCTTACGGCTGCCCTCAAGGTCATCAGCCTCAGGCACGCCAGTCTCGACATCTTGAGAGAGCTGCACGTAGTGGTCGTTGTCCAGCGTCGAGGTTGAGCTGACGAATGCCAGTCGCTTGGCCTTCCCTGTCGAGCAAAGCCGGATGCAGTCCAGCGTGCTCAGCACATTGGCCGCACGCATGCTGGAGTACGGCAGCATCCAGTTGACCTGGGCACCGTTGTGGATGACTAGGTCTACCGTATTGGAGAGGTGATCCCATGTCTCCTCGAGCAGGCCGAGGCGTGGCTTAGATATATCTCCCACCACAACTTCAAGTCTGTTTGTGCTCAACCAGCTTGGGGACCACAAGCCGTAGGCCTTTGCTGCCGCCTCGACGCGTGCCAAGCCTGCCACTGCATCCTTGGCTCTGACGTGGGCAATTACATGCGCTCTCTTAGGGCCTTCGAGGAGCTCGTGTAGGACATAGGAGCCGAGGAAGCCTGTCGCACCAGTCAAAAGCACCGTGGGCCCAGCCTCTGTGTAGCTCTCAGGCCCGGGTGCTTGCGGGATGGACTTGGGAAGTTGAGATGCTAGATCCCTCGCATCCGCAGCGTATGCCTCGTCCTCCGTGGTGCCATCTCCGATGAGAGGCATCGCGTCCAGTCGCAGGCCAATAGGGTCCTGGGCTCTGTCAATCTCCGCGGCGAGGGCTTCGAGAGTCTGCGACCGGAAAATAACATTGACTGGCACATCGATATCCTTCCACTCCTTCTTGAGGCGGAAAAACATCTGTTGTGCAAGGATCGAGTGGCCACCTTCATCAAAGAAGTTGGATTCAGGCACAAACATACGTGCAGTGCGGTTGGGAAGAACTGATGCCCATATCTTGGCCAATCGAGCTTGAGTGTCGGTCATGCTGGCAATCACTGACGAGGCCCTCCTCTTGGCGACTTGAAGAAGATCTGCTTCGTCGGGGAAGGGGAGTGCGGGCTTGTCAATCTTGCCGTTCGGGTTCAAGGGCATTCGGGCAAGAGGAATAAACATGCTGGGAACAGCGTACTTGGGAACCTTGGCCGCTAGGAACTTCTTGCAGTCGTCAGACAACAGCTTGAATCGTCTGAGCATTCCAGCCATGGTCTCGTAGGCGATTTCCTGCTCGATGGCTTCCCCATCGTCATGGGGTTGGAGGTGCTGGAACCATCGCTTCGTCTCTGGGACAAAGTATGTGACAAGCGTCTGCTCCTCGTCCTTGTCTCTTCGAACAACCGTGACGTTTTCGCGTACGTATGGGTGCTGGGACAAATTTATGTCGATCTCGCCCAGCTCGATCCGGAAGCCGCGGATCTTGACTTGAGAATCAATCCGGCCTGTACACTCGACACTTCCATCGGGGCGGATCCGGCCAAGATCACCAGTTCGGTACAGGCGGTCTCGAGGACCTTTGTAATGGGGGAGGTTCTGTTGCTTGTCCTGCTGTGCCCACTTGGCAGGGTCAACAAACCAGTTGGGAACGAACTTGGACCGGTTTAGTTCTGTCGTCCTTTCGTCATCGCCGAGGTATCCCTCGGCCAAACCTCCAGCCCTGATCCACAGCTCGCCTTGCTCGCCTTCTCCGCACAGCTTGTGCCTGTCCTCACGATCAACGACCAAGAGCTGAACATCCTTCATGCCTTGGCCAACCGGAATGATATCCGGCACGGACTCGAGAAAGGCCGGATCCTTGGCTTTGCTCGGGACCTCGAAAAAGGACACTGCGCGTTGCGACTCGGTCGATCCAAAGAGATTTATGACGGTGGTGTTGGGTGCGAGATCACGTAGCTTCTTGCAGTCCTTTTTGGTGAGAAGATCTCCAACGAAGAAGGCATTCCGAAGGGAATGGAACTGAGTTGTGGCACCACCAACAAGGATCTGGCCCATGGCAGGAGTCAGATGAGTGACGGTGGTCTTCTGCTCATGCATCCATTCGGCTAGCAATCCGTAGGTGATGACCTCAGCCGGAGGGACGACTATCACGGCACCTAGAAAGAGAGGCGTGAAAATGTCTCTTTGGATCGGATCATGGGCAATGCCGGAGAGCATGGTGAATCTGTCCCGCTCCGAAAGGCCAAACCTCTCTGCCATCCAGGGGAAGTAGTACGTGAGCGAGTAATGACGCCCCTGAACGCCCTTCGGCCTACCCTCACTGCCGCTCGTATAGCTCAGGGTAGGAATGGAATCGGGACCGACGACGACGTTGGTATCTTGCTCTCTGCAGGACGCCTGAGCTGCCAGGCAGTCTTGGCCGTTGACCTGGCCGCCACTCAACTCACCATTGTCGGAAAGATGCAGGGCTGGGATGACAGACTTGAGGTCTAGGGTGCTGGCGATGAAGTCCTCAACGAGCTCGGGCGGCTTGCCAAACTCGTCGACGGCCTTCTGGATATAGACGAGAAACCTGGGTCTCGCGACATCCAAGATGACCTTCTGGCGCTCCGCAGGGTAGTGCGGGTCAAGCACGCTGACGGTTGCACCAGCCTTGAGAGCACCCATGTAAGCAACAACGAGGTCGACGCTGTGCCGTTGTTGTTAGTGAGATGGGTGATTGGACAACAAGTGACAACTGACCCTCGGTAGGCGTATATCATGACGACATCGCCCACATTGCAGCCGTGAGCTATGAAATGATGTGCCAGCTGGTTGGAGCTCTCGTTGATCTGGCGGTACGAGAATGTGCGTTGAGGGGACTTCGAGCTCCGAGTCTCAATGACACATGTCCTGTCGGGCACACGCTTCGCATTGGATGCGAATATCTCGTGAATGGCTAGATACCAGGTGAGCGATGTGTTATGTTATGCCGTAGGCATAGAATAAAATACCCCCACGATAATCGCCCCAGTGTAGGTCACTTGTTGGGTCTGGGAGCAAGGAGCCCCGGTCGCTAGACAGTGGTGACATGTTGGACAAGCAAGCAAGCGAGCAAGCAATGCGGGCAAAATCCAATCCGAGAAACTCGAGTAAGATTTTCTCTCATCGGGATTCGTTTTCGTGTGGTGTGAGAGGAAAGGGCTGGTTTAGTACTAGAGGCAGCTTATGTAATTTGAGTCATTGCTAGTTCCGATACCGGTGGAAGTACCCCACAAATCCACCTGCCCCTCACTGCCCCGCTATCGGCCCTAGAGTCACCTACGAGGCCCCGCGGGGAGTCACAGGTATGAATGACCCTGCATAGGTAGGTAGTCAGGATTTTCACTTGACATCACCAAGCACTTTCCACAGGCTGTCTCGTCACCATTCAACCATCGTAAAGCCTGAAGCTCTCCTCGCTCTCTGCTGGAAGCCTTCATTTCCCAAAAATGTAGAATTCCTGGAAAGGGCTTGGCTGGATCAGATGAAGAAAAGATCACCTGAAACCCCTCGCCGACGAGAAGAAAACGGGACCGGCAAAGGTGAATCACCATGTTATATCCAGGGCCAGGCTTTTCGTGGACAATGGCCCTCTCAATCTTGAGGTTCCAGCTCGCAATGGGGGCATGAATGGAAGGAGATGGATCAGGCCCGTCAGGTGACATGTTGTCGAAAAAGAAACCTACGCTCGAGCTTGGCCTGCTGTAACTGGCCAACAATAGAACTCTCACCTCTTTTAGTAATCTGTAATGTTTCTTGAAGGCATTATCTTTAGGATCGAGAGCGTCAAATCCAAAAGGGGCTGTCCCAATAGCCTGATGAGAACCCAAGGCAAGCCATATTCGCCTGGCGCCGTATATCTGCCTCATCTCCGGTACTGAGCCAAGCGTTGGTGTATAAGGGGAGTGAGTATGCAGTCTTTCCCGCTGCAGCCACAGTCTCAACATACTTGGGAAAGTGATATGCCATAAACAGCTCATCTGCTATTGTACTGGGGTTAAATACCGACTCCCAGGAGTTATAGGGAGAAATGTGGCGGTCTTTAAAGCCCATCAACTCTGTTCCCAAGCTGTTTTCGAGGTCACCCCAATCCTCACCCAAGTATTCAACCAGGGTGAAACCAACATGAGGATGAACCCTTCTTGTATGCCCCAAACCAGAGAAGAATCAAGTGAAGCCCATATCTGCGAGCCGCCTGAATCGAGAGATCAAGCTACTCAAAGTCAAACCCGCCGTCTTTAGGCTCAATCTTCTCCCAACCGACTGAGTCAAGCAAAGTGTTGATGTTGGCTTCCACCAAGGCCGGCCACACACGTTCCATGTACTCTGAACTCGAGAGTGATGAGTTTTGCAGCTCGACTCCCCACAAGGAAAGCCTTTCTATTGACTTGAAGCCATTTTCTTGAGGGATTATCCTCCGAAACGTACAGTTTGAATGTCATTTTTGAGGACTGTTGGGTGGTGATGTTTGCAAGTTCGTGATGAAATTGTTTGGCTCTACTAATAAACTCGCCGTCTGTTCTCTTGCCGTTCATCGTTCTTCGGTATAGCTGAGCCCGAAAGTACTTTAGCCGGCGTCAATCACTCTGGCTGAATCCCAGGCATAGAAATTGTAATAAGATTAAGCTCTGGCTGATCATGGGTATTTTTTTCGCATCAAGCCAATCGCAACATTTACGGGTACAGGATTAAGAGCCACGAAGGTATAGTAGGGCCAATCGCCGGGTTTACGGCTTTGATCAAGCCTCGGAACACACTGGGAGTGATGTGCCAAGAGAAGCTCTGAGGGTTCACAACACAAGGGCCATGATGTGCTTATGCAAGACGCCGAGGTCATACGACCCTACTACTGATATCCCCATGTTTCGGGGGGAAGAAGTGCGAAATAGACTAACATCGGATCCTTTGACCTGGTGCGTTGATACTTCTCGACCGTAGATGTCAAATATTACCACCGTCACGTTGGCCCCAAGGGCGTTCGAACAGGGCCAAAGACAACTTAGTGGCTCCTCAGGACTCAGGTTGATCCCCTTGGAGTTATACCTGCGTCTTGTGCTATCTGATCACCTGCATATGCATTCATGCAGACTACCCTCATTCCTAGGCCACCCCTTGCCCTGGGTTCTCTTTTACCCGAGTAGTGGGCTGTTCTGTTTAGCCGGATGGTTATTTACCCCTCCTTGAAGCGGTAACTTGGTTAAGGAGGCGATTCAGAAGCGGCTCGAGTTCTTTTGTCCCTATTTTACCCAAACCTTGCCCCTCCCCTCTCCCAAAGAAATACTACCATCGTTTCTCTATTGGCAAAACATGGGTGACAGTAACCCTATTATTCCCGGCTTCGCGCCGGACCCTTCAGTTGTCCGTATCGATGACACCTTTTATCTTGTCAACTCAAGCTTCCACATATTCCCCGGGCTACCTATCTTTGCTTCGAAGGATCTTCTCTCCTGGAAACATATTGGTGCGTGGCAATCTCCCACATCTCCTTTTGTGGGTGGCTACTGACTATTGTAGGCAACGCCATTAACCGGCCGTCTCAGCTTTCTCTATCGACAGCTACTACACGGCTCCACCACCTAGACGGTCCTCCTGGCGACGTCATTGTTGAAACAGGAGGCCTTTGGGCTCCGACTATTCGCCATTATCGTGGGAGGACATATGTCATCTGCACAAATGTTTGTCATGTAGACCCAGAGCTAAAGCCTGGCGAGGAGCCGCACCCTTCCGAGACTGTCGAGACAAAGAACTTTATCATCTTTACCGATGATATTCTGTCTGGAAATTGGAGTGACCCGGTCTACGTGGATTTCTGGGGCATCGATCCGGACCTCTTTTTTGATGATGACCGAGTCTTTATCGCTGGATGCTTATGGAGCAGAGATCTTAAGGAGGAACCCACCATCCACGGTATTGAGATCAATATCGATACCGGCGAGCATATTGCGCCCCCGAGGTTAATGTGGACTGGCTCAAGCAAGATAACCCCCGAGGACCCTCACGTCTACAAGCGAGATGGCTGGTACTACCTCCTCATCGCCGAGGGTGGAACATTCGAAGGCCATCAGCTTTCGGCTGCCCGCTCTAGAGACCTCTGGGGACCGTATGAGGACTGTCCCAACAATCCCGTTCTGGCACCAAGCCCTGGGAGCAGCGGCTACAAGTACATTCAGCACAACGGCCATGGAGACCTGGTCCAGGATACGCAGGGTAACTGGTGGTTGGTGTGCCTAGCTGTTCGAAAGGACCAGCAGGGGCGGTTTGGAATGGGCCGTGAAACCTTCTTAACGCCGGTCCAATGGCCTACTGGAGATTCGTGGCCTATAATTCAACAACCTATTGAGTCTTTCCCCGCAGCGGGAAAACAGGATAACATTCCTGATCGGTCGAATCCCACAGTTGATTTGGTCTACCTACGCGACCCAGACCTCGGCGCCTATCAGATCAGCGATGATGCTCAGCAGGTCACCATCCGAGCATCTTCAACAGATCTTTCCGAACCCTCGGCTGCTGTGTCCTTCTTGGGCCGACGACAACGCTCTCTTAAGGGAGGAGATACAGCGGTTCTTGTTGTAGACCCAATGAAATCGTCCTCTTCGGTCATCGCGGGTCTGGCTTACTTCAAAGACGAACACCGCTATGCAAGAGTCTTCTACGACCTTTCCGACCTTTCTATTTACTTTGAAGTCAAGAACGCTGGGAGAGCCAAGGCCATATCTAACCGTGTCCAAGTCGTCTCACTAAAGGAGATGGGAAACCCAACAGACCCCCTTCGCATTCGCTTCAGGTTGATGTACTCGGAGTCAAACCTTGATTTCTTATACATGATTGAGGGCCATGGGGCAGGAGACACTGACTTGAATTTGGCTGGTAATATTGATGTCTTGGATCTGACAGATCGGGACTTCACTGGTCCTTGTGTGGGTGTCTTTGCCACGAACAACAAAGGGGACGCAAGTTATGAGTGCACCTTTAAGGATGTTTCCATCTGTATAAAGAAATTGCTCGAGTAGTACCCTAAGTCATTATATAAAGTATCACGCCATATATTCAGACTAGAACATGTTACTACTGAGCTCTACTGATTTTGGTAACAAGGGCGCCTGAAAAGGCGTAGGTATATCGACTTCTGGCGTGATAGACATGCCGATTTACCTCTTTAGCTCAAAATAGCAGGCCACTTGTACTTTATAGATGCTATCCATAACTGATGGAAAAACTCAAGATGCACCTCGTTCAGAGGAAATCAAAGGTGCCTGGATGTCGACCCTCTTCGAGCTGCTGGCTGAGAAATTCAGCTTCTCCGTGGAACTAGCTTTCGTTCCCTAGACTTGCAGAGTCCTCGTTCCTTAGAATTTCTTCGGGACAAGAAATTGGAAAGAGTGAAGTGGCTATTGTCTGGGTAATCGTTGCCTGTAGGTTGTACAATGAGCATCATGGCCTTCTATGCTTGCTACTCATTGCCCAATACAAACAAACACGTCATGCTATCTTCGTCTGATGGCGGCCTGGACTCTTGAAGCTTTGATATTGTTCATGGCACTGATTAGGTAGGTCTTGATCTAAACAAACTAAACAGTCTTTTTCACTTTCACTGTATGGTTATAGCTGAGACACACTTGACCGAGATGGCCCACCTTGGTGTTGTTAGGTTCCAGACCATGAGGCTAGATGCGTTGAAACATGCAAACATTTTACGCTATTTTTCTTTACTCGGCGATTCGCTATGAATTCCCAAGGACCTTTTAAACTAACTAAATTTGGCATTTAAGAATAAGTCGAGGTTCTTTTTTTTGATAGGCATTTCAAAACCTGACCCCTCATAATAACTCCGTACCTTGATGGTCGTCGATTACAATCTGAACCATGGAACGCCGACACCACAGCGAATGACACCAAATGCAGATTAATAAAAACAATGGTTTGCAACGAAATTAAAGTAAGGATCATGTTACTATCAGTGTTACTGCCCGTCTTGGTGGTTGCGTACATCATCCACCACGCCCATTTCCCGTGATGCTCTAGGGTGGCCAATAGCCCGGCCTCAAAATTTATGCGAAAAAATTAATACGCCCTGTGCTTTCTGTTTGTAACTAGGCACTTTTTGAATCAAGTATCTGTTTATGGAAACGAAACCTGAGACCAACAATGCAGGACTGAAACATAGCGTATCAAATTACTCCTGGCCCTATATGCTACGTACGGAAACCGAGTCATGCATATGTAGAAGTTGGGAATTTCTTATCAAAAGCTGTGCTACCTGCCAACAGCCACAGCACACGTAAGCATTACTGCGTACTGCAGTCACGAATGCATATCTGTCATTAAGATGGAGAATTCCAAGACATACAGACACGGGGAGGGGGAAAGGCCGGAACCTTGGAGAGATTTCTCCCAGTCGGCATCACAGAGACTCTCCCAGTCGGCATGATTTGAAATATTGCCCATGCCATGAGAGTTTCAATTCGCCAAGACGTACCAAATTTCTTCACTAGGCATGGGTGAAAAGCTTGGCTTTGGGAACCCCAAGTCTAGAGGGCTGTGCTGGATATGACGGATGTTGCATCGGTCTCCAATTGGGTCCTGAGACTACGGAGACCCTTGGGCTTGGTGAAACCTTGTCCCTTTCTGGGGTCTCGCTTCGACGGCATGCATCTGCCGGCGCCAAAGGTAAATTCAATGGGTTAATTAGTGCATACGAGAGAGAGGAGTCCAAGGCCTCTCGGCTCTTGGGAGCTTCCGGTTTGATCAAGCGCGCCCTCAAATGTGAGTAGGAGTGAATGAAACGCTGTCCGACTCCTTGGCACCAAACCCCCGACTCGGGGCCATCAAACTGTCCGTTGTCGTGGCTGTGTAAGAGATGCGTCCAGGGGCGGCCGCCTCTTGCTTCATCCCTGTTTGAGGCTAACCCCTCGATGCAGTCTGGGGATGCTTCTGTTGTTTTTTTGGTCTTGATATTCAGAGTATAAAGAGCTTCAAGGTTGACTCGATTGTTTGGCTCATCAATCAATCAATCAATCTAATCACACTCATCTTTTGTATATACAAGCTAGCCTTGCATCTCTACCTATATACCCACTCACCTGTCTTTCACCACCAAACACATCAACCAATCACTCACAATGCATACCTCTGCCCTCCTCTTCTCTCTCATCCCCGCCGTTCTTGCCGACCACCACGTCGTCAAGGTCGGTGACGGAGGCCTCACCTTCTCGCCTGCCGACCTCAAGGCCGAAGTTGGAGACACTGTCGAGTTCCACTTCTACAAGGGCACACACTCTGTCGCTCAGAGCAGCTTCGACAAGCCTTGCGAGCCTCTCAACAGCACCGCTTTCTTCAGCGGTGACTTTAGCGTCAGCGACGATGTCAGCGATGAAGTCTTTACCATCACGGTCGAGGCCGAGACACCCATCTGGTACTACTGTGCTGTCCAGGGTCACTGCCAGGGCGGCATGGTTGGTGTCATCAATGCTCCGTAAGTTTGACTCGAACGCTTCAAATACCTTGAAGAGATACTAACCTTGTGCCTTAGATCCAGCGGAGCGAGGACCCTCGCTGCCTACAAGAAGGCCGCTGCCGACGTTGATGAGACCGTCGAGCCCTCGTCTACCGGCGGCGGTGAGCTTGGCCCTGCCGCTACGCATTCGGGCTCTTCCGGAGATTCCACATCAACCGGCAGCGCCGCCTCCTCTACCGCTAGCTCCACCGAGAGCGCGGCACCCAACGCCGGCATTGAGGCCCGGGGTGAGATCCGTTGGGGACTCATGAGCCTGGGTGTCGCCATGGCTGGCTTCTTTGGAGGTCTGATGATGTAAATGGGCATCTGAGAGGGATGTATCTGAGTGATGACTGTTTGTGTCATCAGGAGGACTTTTACTGCCTAGAGCAGAACGGATCACCGGCCTAGAGCCATTCACAAGGGATCCAAGTTGAAACACAGCTGCTAGCCAGCATGTAATGACTGTACTTTGAATACCCAAATCAATTGAGAATGTATGAATACACTGGAGAAGTTGAAAGTTGCCGACAGTATGTGAATGAACTGGAGAAAAAAAAATATACATTAAGGAATGTTGACTATATAGGCCCATGTATTCTATGGTGTCGTCCGAGTGCTCTTCTGTCTTCATATTCCTGCCAATATTTATTAGAAAACTAGTTCTAAGCAAAGTTGGCTGCCTCAGTCGTAGTAGCAGCACGGGTCGAGGTCAAGAGAGTCGTGGCGGTGTTAGCCCCAGGGGTAGCCAGGAAGAAGTTGGCATTATTCGGGGCAGCGCAGGTGTTGTCAGGCTTGGGGGTATTGTCATCCATAGGCTGAGCATAGGTGGTCAAAGCCATGTTCTTGCCGTTGCAGGCATAACAGTCGAGGTCGATAAACTCGACGAGGCTGGAATCGTCAGCCTCCGAGATGTCCTCAACCAGTGTGTCCAATAACC